>JASANB010001278.1:0-23232 GCA_030248155.1 Sabatieria punctata
GAGAGTGTAGAGGGAATAATGTAGAGAGTGGAGAGTGTAGAATGAGGAGTGTAGATTTTAGAATGTAGAGTGTAGAGGGAAGAATATAGAGAGTGGAGAGTGTAGAATGAGGAGTGTAGATTGTAGAATGTAGAGTGTAGAGGGAAGAATGTAGAGAGTGGAGAGTGTAGAATGAGGAGTGTAGATTGTAGAATGTAGAGTGTAGAGGGAAGAATGTAGAGAGTGGAGAGTGTAGAATGAGGAGTGTAGATTGTAGAATGTAGAGTGTAGAGGGAAGAATGTAGAGAGTGGAGAGTGTAGAATGAGGAGTGTAGAATGTAGAGTGTAGAGGGAAGAATGTAGAGAGTGGAGAGTGTAGAATGAGGAGTGTAGATTGTGGAATGTAGAGTGTAGAGGGAAGAAAATAGAGAGTGGAGAGTGAAGAATGAGGAGTGAAGATTGTAGAATGTAGAGTGTAGAGGGAAGAATGTAGAGTAGAGAGTGTAGAATGAGGAGTGTAGATTGTAGAATGTAGAGTGTAGAGGGAAGAATCTAGAGAGTGGAGAGTATAGAATGAGGAGTGCAGATTGTAAATTGTAGAGTGAAGAGTGTAGAGTGTGGAGAGCAGAGTATGAGGAGTGTAGATTGTATAGTGTAGAGTGAAGAGTGTAGAGGGAAGAATGTAGAGAGTGGAGAGTGTAGAATGAGGAGTGTAGATTGTAGAATGTAGAGTGTAGAGGGAAGAATATAGAGAGTGGAGAGTATAGAATGAGGAGTGCAGATTGTAGAATGTAGAGTGTAGAGGGAAGAATATAGAGAGTGGAGAGTATAGAATGAGGAGTGCAGATTGTAAAGTGTAGAGTGAAGAGTGTAGAGAGTGGAGAGCATAGAATGAGGAGTGTAGGGTGAAGAGTGTAGAGTGAAGAGTGTAGAGGTAAGAATGTAGAGAGTGGAGAGTGTAGAATGAGGAGTGTAGATTGTAGAATGTAGAGTGTAGAGGGAAGAATATAGAGAGTGGAGAGTATAGAATGAGGAGTGCAGATTGTAAAGTGTAGAGCGAAGAGTGTAGAGGGAAGAATGTAGAGAGTGGAGAGTGTAGAATGAGGACTGTAGATTGTAGAGTGTAGAGGGAAGAATATAGAGAGTGGAGAGTATAGAATGAGGAGTGCAGATTGTAAAGTGTAGAGTGAAGAGTGTAGAGAGTGGAGAGCATAGAATGAGGAGTGTAGATTGTAGAATGTAGAGTGTCAAGGGAAGAATATAGAGAGTGGAGACTGTAGAATGAGGAGTGTAGATTGTAGAATGTAGAGTGTAGAGGGAAGAATGTAGAGAGTGGAGAGTGTAGAATGAGGAGTGTAGATTGTAGAATGTAGAGTGTAGAGGGAAGAATATAGAGAGTGGAGAGTGTAGAATGAGGAGTGTAGATTGTAGAATGTAGAGTGTAGAGGGAAGAATGTAGAGAGTGGAGAGTGTAGAATGAGGAGTGTAGAATGTAGAGTATAGAGGGAAGAATGTAGAGAGTGGAGAGTATAGAATGAGGAGTGCAGATTGTAAAGTGTAGAGTGAAGAGTGTAGAGAGTGGAGAGCATAGAATAAGGAGTGCAGATTGTAAAGTGTAGAGTGAAGAGTGTAGAGGGAAGAATGTAGAGAGTGGAGAGTGTAGAATGAGGAGTGCAGATTGTGAGTGTAGAGGGAAGAATGTAGAGAGTGGAGAGTGTAGAATGAGGAGTGTAGATTGTAGAATGTAGAGTGTAGAGGGAAGAATATAGAGAGTGGAGAGTGTAGAATGAGGAGTGTAGATTGTAGAATGTAGAGTGTAGAGGGAAGAATGTAGAGAGTGGAGAGTGTAGAATGAGGAGTGTAGATTGTAGAGTGTAGAGGGAAGAATGTAGAGAGTGGAGAGCATAGAATGAGGAGTGGAGATTGTATAGTGTAGTGTGAAGTGTGTAGAGGGAAGAATGTAGAGAGTGGAGAGTGTAGAATGAGGAGTGTAGATTGTAGAATGTAGAGTGTAGAGGGAAGAATATAGAGTGGAGAGTATAGAATGAGGAGTGCAGATTGTAAAGTGTAGAGTGAAGAGTGTAGAGAGTGGAGAGCATAGAATGAGGAGTGTAGATTGTAAAGTGTAGAGTGAAGAGTGTAGAGGGAAGAATGTAGAGAGTGGAGAGTGTAGAATGAGGAGTGTAGATTGTAGAATGTAGAGTGTAGAGGGAAGAATGTAGAGAGTGGAGAGTGTAGAATGAGGAGTGTAGATTGTAGAATGTAGAGTGTAGAGGGAAGAATATAGAGAGTGGAGAGTGTAGAATGAGGAGTGTAGATTGTAAAGTGTAGAGTATAGAGTGAAGAGTGAAGAGTGAAGAGTACAGAGTCTAGATTTGCAGAGTTGCAGAGTGTACAGTGCCGTGTAGCGTAGTGCCGTGTAGTGTCAAAACTCACACTCATAGTTGCGAACGATATATCAACCAAGATCTTGTCATAAACGTTGTCAGTGTTAAACCCAGCATCTCTCAGCCATTTAATAGGTTTAGGGGCGAAGCGTCCAGATGTAATGGTGGGGTTGTACTCCCAGTAATCACATACTGGTTTGCATCTTCTGTGACAGTCTGATGAGTCCAAATTGGCCACCATCAGACAGTGCTGCTGCCGTATTGTCTTGCACACCGGTATGGAGTCATTTTTAATGTATTTGCTAGGTAAAGGTAAGGTACATCGGCACTGTGTCTGAAGATGGTGAAGCAGACAGTCGATTCTACAAGATATACCAGATTAACTGGAAAACAAACCGATGCAGACCACCTGCATGCCAGATCACTGTATGGGACTTGATTGCTCAGTTGGAGGTAATCAGCTCCATCAACACAGGTGCCATATTTCCTGCCTTTTTCTAGTACATAATGAACCGGTCTCAGCTTTATCCAACTTATCGTGCCTGCTGGAACACTCTGGTACGTTTCAGAAAAGAGTGTATGGCTGTGAGACACATGGACCTGAAATTGACTAGTAAGTGACACGCTTGATAAAATTAATGGTCATTCTTACCCGAACGCTATTCTCGATACTGCCCATTGTCCAGGCCAATGTAGAGGCATGTGTGTCTATTAGAACTATCATGCCAACCATCGCAAAGTTTTGGGGCTGCTTCACATCCAGTGTATAACATCTCTGATATAACAAGTCATCTGTCATGTACGATATGTTATTGCAATCAAACAGGTGGCGGAAATAACAGTGAAGTAACACCTGGAATTAAGATCTGTGATCACCTACCACAGAATAGTACCCTTTTCTGTTTACCTGGGGCTGATTGAACCCGAAGTCTTCGAGAAAATTCTCTGTTTTTATGTTCATGCCAGTTTCGTCCAGATATTTTACTACACTTTGGAAATGCGCAGCAAACAGATCATCCCCTGGAGCCAAATCTGGGTATAGAAGAGTTAGTTCTTGTTCTGCACTGGCAACTAAATTTGCTGGTTCAGCTTTGAAGATTGAAGCAATTGCCTCAGCTGCAGCTAAGGCAGAACTACGATTCTGGGCCATTAGCTGCAAACAGAATGATATGTGCTACACCATATCACACCCTGATCACTGACACTAACACAGACATGGATACTGAAATGGACAGCAACATGGAAACAAGCAAACACTGATATTGACACTGACACTGACACTGACACTGACACTGACACTGACACTGACACTGACGCTCAGACTGAGACTGACACTAACACTGGCACTGACACTGACACTGACACTGACACTGACACTGACACTGACACTGACACTGACACTGACACTGACACTGACGCTCAGACTGAGACTGACACTAACACTGGCACTGACACTGACACTGACACTGACGCTCAGACTGAGACTGACACTAACACTGGCACTGACACTGACACTGACACTGACACTGACACTGACACTGACACTGACACTGACACTGACACTGACGCTCAGACTGAGACTGACACTAACACTGGCATTGGCACTGGCACTGACACTGACACTGACACTGACACTGACACTGACGCTCAGACTGAGACTGACACTAACACTGGCATTGGCACTGACACTGACACTTACACTGACGCTCACACTGCAACTGACACTAACACTGACACTGACACTGACACTGACACTGACACTGACACTGACACTGACACTGACACTGACACTGACACTGATACTGACACTGACACTGACACTGACACTGACACTGACGCTCAGACTGACACTGACACTGACACTGACGCTCAGACTGAGACTGACACTAACACTGGCACTGGCACTGACACTGACACTGACACTGACACTGACACTGACACTGACACTGACACTGACACTGACACTGACGCTCAGACTGAGACTGACACTAACACTGGCACTGGCACTGACACTGACACTGACACTGACACTGACACTGACACTGACGCTCAGACTGAGACTGACACTAACACTGGCACTGGCACTGACACTGACACTGACACTGACACTGATGCTGACACTGACACTGACACTGACACTGACACTGACACTGACACTGACACTGACACTGACACTGACACTGACACTGACACTGACACTGACACTGACACTGACACTGACACTGACACTGACACTGACACTGACACTGACACTGACACTGACACTGACACTGACACTGACATGTATTCACTGCTACACAGTGACGGAAATAAGTAAGGAATAGATGTTGTTTACGATTGGTGCAATCCGGTCAGTTGGTATTGTGACAGTGGGTGAAATAGTTTTCAGGAGCAATGAACTCATCATGTAGAGTATGGTGCTAGTCTTTTTCAAGAAGTCGTTCACTAGGGTAGGAGCAATTTTTTTCCTGGCCACTTCGGAACTATTTATGAGATGGTTGGGACAAATGGTCACCACCGGAAAGTTGACATCACTTAGAGAATTATAATCATAGGTCGTGAGAATGGGCTTGCGATTGAACTGTTCAAAGACTCGATAGATTTCAAAGCCGGCTGCAGCAAAACATCCAATCACAACTGCAACCCAAAACGCCTGCAACTTTCGATTCGGAGCCTCACGAATGTCTGCCAATCCATGGAAGGTGGTTTTCTGGGTGAACAGATGCAGCATGGCTAGTGGCACATCATGATAACAGAATGGACAGAGCGCTGTTTGTTTTGCCTATTTGGTTTGATCGTTTGAAACTGAATATGACCAAATTTCTAGATCCAATATTTATGGACACACTGGCTAGATTTCGAATCTTCTCTGATAATGTCGATTTGATGAACTTATATTACTAGTATAAATACAGGGTGTGTCAAAAAAAACAACCCAGCAGAGTTTTTGCTGTAGCAACCGCAAATCTCAACCGATTTGAATGAATCCTGCTTTAAATGAAAGACAAATAAATTCTTGAAAGACTGGTGAAGGCCCTATTAAGATACGATGCTTAGTTCCTGAGATATTTTCCTTCAAACTCAAAACACAGATTTTGGCAGTGAACAAGAGCGATTCCGTTGCACTTCACAACAAAACGGATTCCTACTGCTGAGAGGCAACAAGACTTTTACAAATGAAGTAAGCAAGCATGTGTGGCACCAGAAAAAGCTCGTTACGTTAGCCCTGAGCAGTAGGAATCGGTTTTATTATGAAGTGCAACAGAATAATAAAAATCGCTCTTGTTCATAGCCAAAATCTGTTTTGATTTTGAGTATTTTGAGTGCAAATATCTCAGGAACCAAGCATCATATCTTAATAAAAGCTTCACCAAACTTTCAAGAATTAATTTATCTTTCATATAAAATAGGACTCACTGAAATCGGTTGAGATTTGCGGCTCCTACAGTAAAAAATCTGCTGTGTTGTTTTAATCTCTGTTGTGCACTGCCAAAATCTCTGTTTTGATTTTGAAAGCAATTATCTCAGGAACTAAGCAACGCACCTTAATAAAAGCTACACCAGTCGTTCAAGAATTTATTTATCCTTCATTTAAAGCAGGATTGATTCAAATCGGTTGAGATTTGCGGTTGCTACAGCAAAAAATCTGCTGGGTTGTTTTTTTTTGACGCACCCTGTATAAAGGTTGCAAGCATGAAAGAAAGGGCGATTATTCTGCAATCCTAATGCAGTCTTTTATTGTCGTTAACATTTTATATGTATGACCACTCAATCATTTATACAAGAACACATCTATCAAACATGCAAAAACAGAACAAACACATCAACCACTTACCTAATATTTCACTCTATTTTTTCTTATCACTCTGAATTTCCTCCCCACTTCCAAAACCAATAGAAGGACAAAGATAAACGATCATCTGTACTAGAGAAATGATGCTGGCGCCTAGAAACAGGCCAAGCTGCCCTCCAATCTGACTGATGAAGCCATCAACAGACAAAGCATCTTCTTGACTGACTAGTGTATACTGAAATTGGAAAATTTATTGCACAGCCTCAACTGCATCTTGTTATACACTCATAGAAGCAAAGGCGATCTGAAAATAGGTGAAGTCTTCCAGCAGATTGTCCGAGTTAATGCCAGCACCGTCAAGCAGCTGTCTAAGCTTTGGAGGCATCTGTCCAGATGTGATGGTAGGGTTGAAGTTCCAATGGTCGCAAGCTGGCTTGCATCTGATCTGACAGTCGGATATGTCCAGCTCAACGGTGGTCAGGCATAACTGCTGCTCTCGCGTCACGCACAAAGGCAGTGACTCATTTCGCAGGTACTTCTCTCGGATGGCCAGTGTACAGCCGCACTCCTCCAGCCAAGCATTCAGGAGGCAATCCGCACTGAAACTGGTGCATCTTCATTCTCCTTACTTGGCACCCACAGAATAAAAAGCTAACCGACAGTTGAGATCGGAGTAAGGAACGCTGTGATGCAGTTGCAGGTAGGACACGACGTCTATGCATGTGCCATAGCTCCGGCCCTTGTCCAGCACATAATGCTCTGGTCTCATTGAAATCCAGTTCGCCGACCCCATTGGAACACTGAGGTAGTTCTCACTGAACAGACCCTCATCCTTCGACACAAACACCTGCAGATGGTCTTCTGATATCTGTCACAAGGTACAGTACGTAGTTGTAAGAGAACCCACTCTGACACTATTCTCAAGATTTCCAGTTGGCCATGCTAAGGTGGAGGCATGCACATTGACCAGTATGCCAACGCCTATCAAAGCAAAATTCATGGGTCTTTGAGAGTCGATGGCATAACAACGCTTATAGATCATGTCGTCTTTAACATGAGTCACAGATGAACAATTGACCAGGCGTCGGATGTAGCACAGGATCAGTACCTGAAGTCATTTAAGCTAATGAATGAACAAACGAATGCATGAACGAACAAACATACAAACAAGCAAAAATGTGAAAAAAACGTTTTAGGTAGGTATGTGTATGTCTAGTCAAAGGAGCCGTACACCTGCTAATTGCAGTTTGGTTTCCCTGTTCAACACTACTATGTATGTGTTCGAATAAAAGTTAATAATAAAAAATTAACGAACAACTGAATTAACCAACAAACCAACTATAAATAAACAAACAAACGAATGAACGAATGAACAAACGAACAAATGAACAAACAAACTACTGTTGGAAAGTCTGGGGTTAAAAAAATAGGTTCAGGTTCAAATCAAGTCCAACATGGAAATTTCAGGTTCAATGCCAGGTTCAAGTTCATCTTCTAAAAAACCTGGACAATTGGTTCAGGTTCAAGTCCACTTATATTATCAAAAACTGTGGAATTTTGCACTGCTTGCAACTTCTCTGTACCCTATAGGCGTGTCCACTGGCAGTGAAAGATGTAGATCAGACCTTTTTATGGGGTAGTTCTTTCGTTTCTGACACTTTCTGTTTGAAAAAAGGTATATAAACATGAAACTATTAAATTTCTGTGCAAATCAACAGAAAATTTAACGAATTTTGCCTAAAATTGCACTCAAAATTTGAAACTATTAAAGTCCAACAAACGGGACAGGTTCAACTCCGACTCAAATAAAATAGGTTCAGGTTCAAGTCCACGAATTTCAGGTTAAGAACCTATTAATAGATCCAGGTTCTTGCCAACAGTAGAACAAAGAAATGAATGAAGGCACAGCACAACCAAATGAACAAACAAATGAATAAACAAACGGAAAGACAAGCGAATGAAACAAACATTTGCGGAAGGGAATATGAGAAGCATGGAAGTGAAACCTGATCTATGTCAAAGCCAAAGTCATCCAGAAATTCTTCGATCTTGATGTGACCCAAATGATCAAGATACTTGGCTACAGCCTTAAAATGCCTCTCAAAAAGATCTTCCCCAGTGGTCGCCAGCTCAGGATAAACTTTGGACAGTTCCTTCTCTGCAATTCTGAACAGAGCTTCCGGTCGGAGTTTTGTGAACGGCGCCAATGATTCAGCCGCTACCAGGGCGGCAGTGCGATTGGGAGCTGTCACCTGAAAAGTCAGATCTCTGATTGAACAACTGGTATTAAGTTAACTTCTCCACAACATTCAGTAACTCACTATGGAAAAAGTGAGTCCGCTGGGCAGTGGCACGTCGGGGGCAACGATCTTGACAAAGAATGCATACACGATGCTGAGTACTGAGCTGGCTTTCTGCAAGAAACTGTCCACCACTGTAGGTGCAATGCGTCTCCTGGCCACTTCAGAGCTGTTGATCAGATGGTTCAAGCAAACAGTCACTTGCGGAAAGTTGATGTCAGCCAGAGAGCGGTACTCGTAGGTGGTGAGGATGGGCTTGCGACTGAACTGAGCGAACACTCGGTAGATCTCGACGCCGGCGCCCACTGCACAGGCCAGCACCACCGTCGCCCAGAAAAGTTGCATCCTCCTGCTCTTCGCGTCGCAGATGTCCGACACGCCGTGCACCGTGCTCTTCTGACTGAGTTGGTGCAGCATCTCGTAATGATTGGAGAACACGCAACACCTATGTACATTGTACTTGTTTCACCGTCATAATCTGACACCTTCGTACGTACGTACAATACAACCTAAATCTAGAAAAAGGCCTTGCTGTCATGACTTAATTAAGCATACATGAAACAGGTCCGACGTCCGAGCCGGCATGGAAGAGAGGGGAGGGGAGGGTTATCGTCAGGTGGGGGTTTTGTAGAGAGCGAGGTCCAAAATTTCAAAAATCTCCAAAACGCCTGGAAATGCGTTTGTAGCACGTTTTTCAGTAAAGGACCCTAAAGCCTACCAAATAGCCTTTTACAGCTAAAAACAAGCAAAAACGATAAAAACTGTTACCACAAATAGTGATTTCTCTTAAGCGTCAGTAGTGGAAACGCCAAATTCGGTTTCCAAAGTTTTTTCCAGCGAATTTTAAGCTACAAATTAGTTATTTCTGAGCAAGTTTGTTAGTCCAGTCATGTCTCGTTAATCCGGACCTCGTTAATCCGGATATTCGCCTTCCGGACAAGATTAGGCCAGGTCCCAATTTCCCCCATGTTATATGACTGGTTAATCCGGACAGAAGATTTAGGGTACCAACTTCGAAATTTGTATGGTAAAGTGATTCGTTAATCCGGATTTTCTTAATTTGGACAAAACCCATGCGCAATTTTTCAATTCAGGAGTGAATTTTCAATTGAATAATAATTCTTTTTGTTGAGTCCGAATGTGATTATTTTTGCCTTTTTTGGAGCAACAATCAGCTGAAATAAGTTTTTGGGTTTTAATTAGGACGTACAGCTGTAGAATCTGATATGCAACTAACAAAAAGCTGTCATTTAGGCCTTTGACCCGAAAAACAGTGTTTTAGCTTTGATTGGTTAATCCGGAAATTCGCTAATCCGGACAAAATTGGCCGGTCCCAACTTGTCCGGATTAACGAGACATGACTGTACTGGAGCTGCTACTAGTACTTGCATTTTGGGTCGGGGTTTAGGGGGGTTGGTCTTTCTAGCTAGGGGTAACCCAGTAAACACCCCTAGTACATGTATCAATAATATCAATAACCTGTTTTACGAATCTTGCAAATCCTATCGAAAAACCGTCGGACAAAACTTCCTAGTTTTAGCTTAATTATACCGGCATACTAGGTCAGCAACGCAAGCAACTGAATTTTCTTTATTTACAGACTGCTGTTTGCTGCATGAAATAAGATAGCTTTTAGTAAAATTGCTACGATTTCCTGTGCCCAAAAGATTGTCAAATAACGTCACAAAACTGCAGATGTAACGAGCGAAATTGCGGCAAAAATTAAGACCTGTCTGTCCAAATAAGGGAAGAATAGTGCGTCAGAAGAAACACCGGGTTGTGCACAGCCTTGGGCGGTAGTTCTAGTTTTAAGATGGATCTTTTAACTCAGCGCATCGTCTGTGTGCCGGTACGTACCTTTGACACCGTAAAGTTCTACTCTTTTAAAGTTTCTGCGCACTTTCTAACGTGCTTTGTAGGTACTTACGCCGATGACGATCTTTCTTCTGCTACTAGCTCTGCTCACAACAGACACAGGTAACTATTAATTTGCTGTAGGACAGTATAGGCCGTTTTACCTTTCCAGTCTGCAAATTTGAGCAACTGCATTTTTAATTTGAAACATACAGTAGTTCTTGTTTCCAACAAACTTTTGTTTGTAACACAATTGCTGTATGTATTTTGTCTGTTCCAACAAACTGTCTACCAGTCTTTGGTTAAATTTTGAAAGGGATGGTACCTACTTTTTTATTAAGGTTAGGAAATTCATCAAAAGCAATGGGATTTACAGTTTTTAGAAAATTTTTGAAATTATTTTTTAGTTTTTCTACAGTGAAAATCCCTTCTATAAATAGTTTTCGCTAAGAGAAACGTAGCTTTTGGAGTACTTTAAGAATCTGCAGTCCAATTTTGTTTTAGAAGAAAAAGATTTTTTTCGAAATCTTTGGCGGGCCATAACTCGGCTGGAACCCCTCTAGAAGCACTTTTTTGTTCTCTTTATTTGAGGCCAATTGTCACCGGAATGGCCACGAGCAATCGTAGCATATTCTATACCAAAATGAAGCTTATAAAAAGCGCTACAAAGTTATGAATTAAAAAAGTGCTTCTAGGGAGTTCCAGCCCAGCTATGACCCACCAAAGAGGTCAAAAATACTTTTTTTCCTCGAAATTCTAAATCCACTAAACATTCCGAAAGCACACTGAAAGTACTCTGGAAACCCAAATTTTCAAAGCTCAACTCCGTTTACTAAGTCAGAAATTCGATTTTGAAAATTATGTCTATAGTGAAACATGCGAATTTTTTGAGTCTGTGACATTTGAGGCCAATTTTCACTGGATCGACCACGAGCAATCGTACCATATTGTATACCAAAATGAAGCTTATAAAAAGCGCTACAAAGTTATGAAATAAAAAAGTGCTTCTAGGGGGGTCGAGCCGAGTTATGGCCTGCCAAAGATTTCGAAAAAAATGTTTTTTCTTCTAAAACAAAATTGGACGGCAGATTCTTAAAGTACTCCAAAAGTTACGCAAAAGCCCAAATTTTTATCTTCCAACTCCAGCTGGTAGGTTAGAAATTCGAGTTTGAAATTTTGGTCCCATAGTTAAGCGGGCCGATGTTCAGAAGACTGTATCTCGGGATTGAAGCGTCAAATCCATTAATCGTTTGGGGCCGAAAGACAACTCATAAGTACAGGGTGTCCCAAAAAAAATGACAACATTTCTTTTTGCTGCCATTTTCGCAATTTTTGACCAAATTGTCTGAAATTTGAAACATAAGTGCCAAAAAAGTGGGAATTTTATGTGTTAAAATTTGGTGCATCAGGATTGACCCAGTCCTGAGAAATTCAACAATATATAAAATTGAGAAATTTCAATTAAATGTAGAAACAGCATCAAAAATGGAAACTTTTCTTTTTGCTGTATCTTCTTTAATTTTGGTTGGAACTGGATGAAATTTTGAATATATGCGCAGAATAACGGGTTGATTTGTAGATCAAAAGTTGGCGCATGAACCCAGCCCAGCTCTTGACATAAAAAATCCCGATCACAATACAACGACAACATTGATTTTCGCGCCCCTTAGCTGTAATGAAGCTCCTGTAAGCGTAATTCAGTCTGTCACCCCAAACATGCTAAGAAATGTTTATGATACTTATGGGAAACGGTTGCAGCAGTGTATTAACTCAAACGGAGGTCATCTGGATGGTGTTTTATTCCTTAGTTCTCAGAGTTTGCACGTTCTTCATTTTGCTGCAATAAAAACTCTGATTTTCTTTAGTTTCCAAGAACTAGCGAAATGGACTGATTAATGCCAGAACTTTTGACCTACAAAATATCTGCGCATATATTCAAAATTTCATTCAATTCCGACATAAATTAAAGAAGATACAGCAAAAAGAAAAGTTTACATTTTTTATGCTGTTTCTACATTTAATTGAAATTTCGCAATTTTATATATACTTGAATTTCTCAGGACTGGATCAATCCTGATGCACCAAATTTTAACACATAAAATTCCCACTTTTTTGGCACTTATGTTTCTAATTTCAGACAATTTGGTCAAAATTTGCGAAAATGGCAGCAAAAAGAAATGTTGTCATTTTTTTGGGACACCCTGTATGTATTAGTCTACCAATTTACAGCTCTCTGGGCCAAAGTTTCAATTTTGGGGTCTGAATACGGTAATACAAAAGTGAGACTCGATCGGTTCAGAGACCGACTCATAATATACTGTACTTAGATAGATATATAATAAATTATCGAAGATATTCATTATTTTATTATTATTATTAGTTCGTAGCGCAAAGGGCTTCCTAAAGCTAGTCATGAATACTGATTTCTGGATAACTTTTCTTCAAGACACCCAACTTTTTATCTCAATCGATAGCAAATTTCAAACCAAAGGTTCCACATAATCTAGAATTAGTTTTATCTTGGGGAAAACCATCTGCAGCGTCAGATCAACTTTTCACAGAAGCGTCAAACCTCGAATCCGACTCTGCGTCCTTAGTCCAAAAACCGTTGTTAAAGCACAAAATGCTGCAGACATAGAAAGAGAGCGGATTTGTTGCAGAAGCGCGTTCAGTGCGTGTGCGTCGCCAATCAGGCAGAAAGGACGACGATTTTCAACTGCCAGCTCCGTTTTATTCTCCACTGCCGCTCCGGTCGGCCTCCAACAACGCTCCACTGTTCCCTTTCGTCGGTCAGTACAACATGGGCCTGGACATAAACGACGGCTCCACTTCTCAGTTTGACGGCTTCCTCAACGTGCCTATACCGGGCTGGGGAATCTGGGATCTGAAGGGAGGGCTCAAGTCTGGAAGCAGCAACACCCACGTCGGATTCGGGATTCTGGGAAACCCGTCCAACCCGCTTAAGATCAGTCCCGATGCACTGCAGGCGCTGGGAGCTGATCCGAGATTTCAGGAGGCTAGAGGTGAGGGCTTTTTTCTTTGGAATTTGTTTGGCTTTTAGACGACCATATACCTAAGGCTGCCAAACAATCATAGCCCCTGCCCATTAATTTGCTAGGTAGGCGCCCAAATTCGCAAATTTAACTTGGTCGAAATTTGTTATTTGCTATGAATTTAGTATCAACACTTGAATGCCTGTGGAAAGTGGTCAAAGCCTAGCACCCCAAAATCAGTTGATCTTTTGACAGATTGTGACGAATGGTCTAACAATATGAAGTTAATGAATAGATGATATATTTGCTATAAAACATGAACAAGGTCAACTTTGGACTGGACTTGTTGTTTCCAGTCAGTCTTTAATGAGTTGAGGTACCAAAACCAAGCAAATTTATATCAAATTTTTAGACCAATTTTTAGGAAATTTAATTTATTTTTAATTTGTTTGACAGTCACCACGAACGAGAAATTTAATTTGTTTTTAAATTGCTATTTTATCCAAAACAATTTATTTTCTTATTTAATTTTAATTTGATCGTAAAAACTGATTGGATATGTTCTGAAGAAGAAATAGCAAAGTTGGTTTCAGCCAAAGCTCCAACGATACCAGTTGGAGTTCTTCCGGGGGGCTACGCTCCCCTTCGATGCAAGCCTCCATTCTGTAATCCGTTCGTGCACAATTTGGGGGTCGGCGTGGAAGTGGAACCGGGTGGTGACCCTGAATTTAGCGGCGGTCTAGACTTTCCCATCCCACTCGGACCGTTGGGTCTCGGGTCGCGGTTCCCTCTCAGTGGAGGGTTCAACGGAGGAACCGTGCCGATCGTGGTCAACTACGGTCATAAACTGGGTCCGGTGGATCCATTTGAGGGTCAAGAGAACACCAACAAAGCTCCTCCCCGTCCTCTGCTACCGGCAAGACCTAACAACAACCCCTTTTTTGGAAACGTGGCCCCCGCTCGAGCTACTACCCAGCCTCCGAACCCATTTGCGGGTCCAAAACCATCGACCGATGGTTCCAATAAACCAGTCAATCCGTTCGCTGGTCTAAGACCGGCTTCTAGCAGTGGTTCAACGAACCCGTTTGCGGGTCTGCCGCGAGTACCCGATTCTTCGGCTTCTGCCTCCGATTCGTCGGCAGTTAATCCATTCGCTGGATTACCTACTTTGCCGCCGTTGAGAAGAAACAGATGATTTTTAATTCTTTTATTGCTGTATATATTTTTTGTTGATAAAAAGTCAGCGATGTGTTCAAAAACTCGTATAGTAGGCTCGCTCTCGCCTCTCACACTACAGTTGTACAGTATTAAGTGGTGTGATAAAAAACCAAGCAGATATTTTACTGCGGCAACCGAAAATCTCAACCCTGTTGAATCAATCGTTTTTGATTGAAAGACAAATAAATTCTTGACAGATTGGTGCTTGTTATTAATCCTATTAAGATACTTGGTTACTGAGATAATTGCCCTCAAAGTAAAATCAGAGATTTTCGTACGGCGATTTTTATTATTCTGTTGCTACTGTTGTTTGTGTATACACATACACATTTACCATACACAAAAATACACATTGTTTTTTCAACACATACACATACACATTGAAAATTCAGATACACATTACCATACACAAACACTACTCGAAATGTGTATTTTTGTGTATGTGTATTTGATCAGGCAAAAGTCGATAAAATTTCGAACAGAATCGTAAAATTTCGATGTTTTTGCTGCAGTAATAAATGGTAGATATCCTGAAGCCTTCAAATGGCCTAAGTAACTCGATTTCAAAGCTATCCAAGGTCTAAAGGAACCGACATTGAGAGATTTGATTTTCTTATCATTTCTGGCTAAAAATCTATCATAAAATTTGCATTTTCAGTACAATACACATACACAAAAATACACATTGTTTTGTTGAATGTGTATACACAAAATACCATACACATTTGAAGGTAAATGTGTATACACATACACATACACAAACGGAAAACCCGGTACCAAACAACAGTATCTGTTGCTCTTCACTATAAAACAAATTCCTACAGCTAAGGGCTAATGCCACGAGGCTTTACTGATTACACACACAATCGGTTACTTCACCAGTAAAGTCTCGTTGGGCTCCAGCAGTAGGAATCTGCTTTATTATGCAGATAAATGCAACGGAATCGCTCTTGTTTATTGCCAAAGTCTGCTTTGACTTTGAGTGTAGTATCTCAGGAACTAAGCAGAGTATCTTGACAAAAGCAATAAATAAAATCTTCCCCATTTGTCAAGAATTTATCTCTCTTTCACTCAAAAAAGGATTCATTCGAATCGGTTGAGATTTCCGGTTGCTACAGCAAAAGTCTGCTGGGTTGTTTAAATAATCACTGTTTGTTCATTACCAAAATCAGTGTTTCAAATTTGATGGCAAATATCTCAGGAACCAAGAAGAGGAACCAAAATCCCGATTTTTCGGATCCCCCTCCCCTCAAAATCGCCTTGCGTCGTTTCTGGGGAACCCCTCCCCTTAAGGCAAAGTCGTTTTCGGTTTACCCCCCCCCCCCCCGCCGATGAAAGTGCAGTACATGCAGTACTGTCATTTTTTCTTGTTGCCTTACTGCACAATGAATTGAATAGACCCGTTCAACCACTCTAGGAAACTTTTCTGTATGTAGAAATCTTTGAGAGAATTTACATAAATCGAAAATAATATATTCAAAGTTCCCTAAAATTCCGAAAAAGAGCGACGTCGTTTTTTGCTGACCCCTCCCCCTCCTGGTCCGTCGTCTATCGTCGCATTTCTGCCGACCCCCCTCCCCCTCTGGAACGACGTCGTTTATGGACGGCCGCTTAATGAAGATTGCACCAATCTGTCAATAATTTATTTGTCTTTCATTCAAAAAATATTCATTCAAATCGGTTGAGATTTGCGGTTGCCACAGAAAAAATCTGATGGGTTGTTTTTTTTGGCACACTGCACAATACACGTTTTACCATTTTCTAGACAAAATCTAGAGTACTGTTGTTTGGGTATGGCATTTTTAGGAATCGGTTCGGTATGAGTAGGTAATCGAAAGACTACCGGTATACCGGTATTTGTTCGGTATTTCCAGAAAATGTTTTACGAAGTCAAAACACTGAATTTCCTAGGCCCAAGTTAAAGATTAAGTGATTTCCAAGGTCAGAGACCAGAAAACTCATTAAAAGCAATCGGATTTATTGTTTCTGGGATGTTCTGAGCTGACTGAAATTATTGTTTAGTTTCATTAGAGTGTAATGTAAAAAAGCTAGTGAGAAAAGAAATGCTTCCATGTATAGTAATATTAAGGCCTGCTAGTGTACAGTACATGTACTGTACATATAAAGACCTAATCAGTCTGCACTGTCAAAATGCGAGCTTATTTTGTGAATTTTGTTGATTGAAACTACGTACTGTACATATTGCAGGTCTCAGACATACTGGCACCATATGGTTGCCGTACCACAATGCAAAGGGTATCACATAAGGTACATACTTGTAGGTGTAATGGTAGCTGTACTAGGTTGTGTCAAATATGATACTGTTACCATCTACGCCGTTAACTGGCTGACCATTAAACGCTCAAAAAAGGTTCCAAAAACCAAAGGCGTTCACAATTTTCGCTTCTTCTCCCATTTATCACACCAGAACCCGAGCGTTCTTCAGTCCAACGACAAACAATCCTCCTCCATCACAGTTCTTTTGACAAACTCGTCGGTAACCAAGACCGGAATCGGTACCGGCACCGGAACCGGAATCGGCAGAAACATCAATCCGTTAATCCAGCAGTTTTGCGGTTTCTCCTGGGTGCTCTTACGCTCCTCCGACGTGTCAGATTGGATTTTCGGCATTTTCTCTACAATTTCAAGCTCCTCATCTTTCGGAGAGACCGGGCTGCGACAAAGATCGCTGTTGCCGCTCCTGATGCGATCCCAGTAGCGTTTGTTCAATCGATAAGAGGGGTGTGGACGTTGTTTTACTGTTCGTTTCTTGGGTCGGGCAGGAGAGGCCACCACCTTCTCGGACCGGATGTGCACTCGCTTGGTTGGAGCGTCGAATTGGTTAGGAGCGTCGATTGTGTGTAGGCCTTGGAGACAAGATAAAGTTTCGCGAGTGAAAATGTCCAGCTTGAAGCGCTCGAGACAAGTCTGACTGCAAAACTGCAGCTGTTCCAGACCATCGATTCCTTGCTCTGACAGACAGGCCGGTTTCTGAAAGAGGAAGCAACTTTCTTGCTTTTATTTTTAAGGCAGGTTAAAAGTGTTACAATTCTTTAGAATTTCAGACAGTAACATTGCAAAAACTGCCTGCCTAACGTACGTACTTGTACTTGACCCCAAGTTTAAGGTGTTAGTCTGTCATCGGCGTGTAGCTTAGTGGTTAGAGCACTGGACCGGCAATCAAACGAGGCTGGGTTCGATTCCCAGCTACGCCATTGCAGATGCGTTACCTTTCACCTTTCATTCTAGCCACTGAAACGGCTTAAGGATTCGAACCCGCAAATCCGAGTACTATTAGCGCTCCCGTACTTGCAAACTGTTACAAAAATCAGTATTAGTTTTTAGAATAAATACCCATCATAATAGGCCTTTTTCAACCGACTTCGGTTGGTGTTTCCGGTGCTAATCGGCGTTTTAGCCCTTTTTATCGTTTTATGTTTGTTTTTAGCTCTTAGTACCGTATAGTGCTGTTTATAGTACCCCCTATTTAAAGTACCCGGGGTACTATAAATAAATGGAGACAGATTTTTATTCTGAAATGAGCTGTTATAAATACAAAACGTGCGAAAAAGACAGTATTTTTGGTGGTAACCTTGTTTGTATGAAGAAAAACAGTAGATAATGCAATCATAGAGATTCTGATGGATCTACATAACCTATTTTTACATCAAATCGGTAATTTGAGCAAAGAACTTCAACATACTATTGTTAGTTTCTTATAGAGCAAATTTTTTAGGTGCCTTATATAGTACCCTGGTACTATAAATGGATTCAATTATATTTTCGCAAAACCCTAAGTGCCATATATAGTACCCGGGTACTATAAATACGGTAAATTTGTGTTGCAACTATGTAAATAGACTGTTAAATAAAGAGCTACAAAGGGCATTTTAGTCAATTTTACAGCGTTTTATGCAGAGCATGCTATTTTGTTTTACAATCAAAGTTTTGGAGGGAAAAAACAATTCTGCCGTATGTTTTAGCGGCCAACCAGTGTTTATTTCAAAGTGAATGATTTGTTGATGGAATACCACCCATTCCAGGCTGACGCCTGGTAACTGAAACATGATAAATTCCTGAAAATGTCGATTTGGCTGTGTTTTAAAAAGTAGTCATAGTAGTCAAACCGGTGGTCATAGTAGTCAAATGGTTTGACTACAATATAGTCAAATTTGACTACTCTGGTATTGTGCTCAAACGGACGGTAGTCATAATCATAGTCAAACCGAAATTTTGGTATTGTAACAACACTATTTTAGGTACATACAATACAATCAGATCAATTGATGCAGTGCCTGTCTTTATCACTAGAGCGCGTGTAGAGGGGGTTCAGCCAGGGGGTTTCGCCCAAGGAGGGCTTCAAACTTTCAAGAAGCTCCAGAATGCCTGGAAATGCGTTTTTAGTACGTTTTATTCCAGTGGCGTATCCAGGATTTTGGAAAGGGGGGTGTAAAATTTTGAAAGTGCCTGGTTGGGCCGCTGCCCAACCAGGGTAAGAACCTTCAAAAACGCGTTTAAAACGCATTCCGAGCTCAAAATTAACAGAAATTACAAGTTTTAGTAGTTTATAATGGCCTGGTTGGGCTTCTGCCCGACCAGGGCGAGAAAATATTCAAAATTTGTCCTTCAAAAACGCATTTAGAAGGCATTCTGAGCACAAAATAGACAGTTTTAGTACATAATTCATTAGTTTCTTATATTTTTGAGAGACTTTTTCTTCCTACCTCCACCGCAAAGGGGGTGTACACACCCTACACCCCGCAAAGGGGGTGTACACACCCTACGCCACTGTCTGAAATACTGTAATTTTATAACAAATTTACAGAAGACTGCTTAGAGAAAATTGGGCAACACGACTACGGGTCGCTCCTACGTCCGCAACAACACTTAACGCAGCAGCAACAAACACACAACAGAGCAAGGAAAATAACGCCCAATAGTACGATTATGAGAATAGTGACGACTAAGTTAAATTCTAGGTCGTTTTCTGCCAACGCTTGCCATCTATAGCTTGCTGCGCAATTATTCTCATCATTGCAACAACATACGGTGCTGTCTTCTCCTTCGTGCCATGTACAATCGTTTTCTGTATTGGTGCAAATCGAGTCTCCCTCGAAATATACACTGGCACAACCCCACTGTTCGTAGGTTTTACTGCGCTGCAGAAAGCAGTATTTGCCTCTGCAAGTGCCAGATAGAGGGATTTTGGGGGTGGGAATGAAGATGCGCCAGAAACGCGACCACACTCCCGTGTCTACTTCGGCTTGCGCTTGGCTGGCCACCTGACATTCGACCAACGGCTCGTAGTTCTTCACCACCTTCTCCTCGAACAGCTCAACTGCTTCCGGAATCATCTCGAATGAGCAGTAGTGGCCGCTCTGGCAGCAACACTGCACAACTGAACTGTCGAGCTCGGTGTAGCGGAAGCCGCGGATAGCGTCGGTCTTGCCGGCGAACAGTTTGCAGGTGCCGTTCATCTGCTCACACTTACTTGAAGCGGTGCACTGGGAGTTCAGATGAAATATTTCCTGACTGAAGTACTCGGTTTGACTGTTGTTGTGCAGTTGGAGCACACACCAACTCGAAAAACAATCGTCCAGTTTGCTGACGTCGGCCGCACTTTGGCCGTTTTCCTTGGCTAAAATGTTTAAATTTTTTACCAACAGAGCTATGGCGTGTTTCGTCGGTAATTCGTCAGTTGTCTGAGAACTTACGAAGTGAAAACGCAGCTTAACCTACCGCCTTTTTCATCTATCGGATTCCGATCACTTCGGTCCTTCTTCGATACTTTAGTTATCGGAAAACCCGATAATTCCCGTGTATTAGGATCCGATACGAACTAACATATCTCCAGCACATTTTCTATAGATTATACATACTATATCGGGTGTTCCCAGAGTCAGCTACTCCTGTAGGAGTAGGTAGGGAATGACCGGAACCGGATTTTTAGGTCCGATCGGAATCGGAATCGGAACTCAAGTACAGTTCCGAATCGGAATTTTTCGGAATCGGAACTTTTTTGAAAATCGGCTTAACATTTTGGAATAACCTGTTTTTGGCAAAGAAACAGTGTTTACGCAATCATCCTTTACAATTCCATGCAAACATCCAGCACAATCACCATGTCAAACGATAACAATGCATTAAAATCGCCAACCATCAATAGGTAAAATTCAAGGCGCGTAAATTATACTCTAAAAACAACAATTTTTCAACGTTTTTAGTAGAGTGCGAACTGGTATTGGGTAGTCCGTGTATTGGGAGTGTTTTCCAGGTTTGGTATTGGGTTTTTTATGCCCCAATGCCCAATACTAAATTAGGACCTACTAAAATCGCTGTTGAACTGAAAAACTGACCTGAAAAAATCGAAAAGATTGACCGATGATTACAGTAGGTATAGAAAACCGTTTTTGCGTTAATAAACTAAAGGTTAAGAATGTCTTATACTGTCCGCTTTTCTAATAGTGCACCAGTAATTAGCGCAATTTCTCTGTTCTTATCTAAGTTAAACGTCTGTAATTCAATTTAAATTTGTCATTTTAGTGATACAGAATGTATTAGTACTGTACCCAGGGGGCTGGTACACCCCTTTCCGAGAAGAAAAAATCTGCCGAATATAAGAAACACTGTAATACAGTAGATCATGTATGGACTAAAACTGTTAATTTTTGCTTATTTTACCCTCCATAAGGCTTCTAAATCTTTCTTAAAGGCTAATTTTTTAACATATCTCGCCCTAGTTGGACAATGGCCCAACCAAGCCTCTTCGAAATTTTAATCCTTGTGAAAGAAACCCTGTGTACACCACTGTACCTTTTAACTGATATGCAATTTTTGGGTCAGTTACGCAAGTATTGGGTATTGGGGTCTCAGGTATTGGTATTGGGTATTGGGTCTTTCAGGTATTGTTCACACTCTATTTTTCAGGCTTCAAGTGACTTCTGTCGCCTTCCAAAATGTGTTTTGCCACTTTAAACGTCCGTTCACTGGCTTTGATCAAAATCTTTGAGGTGTTTGAAGACTGCCGAGTTCTTCAGACTCAGGTGCTTCCACAACGGAGTAGTGCTAACTTTTACTTTTTACTTAGTGGGATTACAGTAGCTTATGGATTACTAAACTATGCAGATTGTCGATTGCACAGCAAAGAAGACACGCAATAGTATGCATAGAATTGGTGTTTGATTTCCTAAAAATTTAGCCAAAATTCCGAAAAATTCCGAGACCTCTGAGTTCGGAATCGGAATCGGAACTGCCAGTTCCGATCGGAATCGGGATCGGAATTCCGGTCGTTCCCTAGGAGTAGGTACAATGTACTGTAGGTTACAAAGGGTTAAGGTACATCTATCTGGCTGGAGCCCTTACCATTTTCATAAGATATTTCTGGTTTGAACAAAATCGACCGACCAGTTTGTCCACACGCCACAAATTTTGTGGGCATATTCTGGAAAATGTTTGAATCTTTGACCAACCACGGTCTGTGGCTGACTAAGACCTTGTTAAACAGGTGTTCATTATTACACAGGTCGAAATTGCAGGCGCATATCTGCACAGGCAATATCGCCGACTCGTCCATGAAACAAATAGTCTGATTGCGGGCCTTCGACGGCACAAATTGATTGTACATTGTGCGCAGATATCTTTCCGAGTAGCAACTGCGCTTAGCTATGCTTGACACCTCAGCTACGCACCACTGATCCTCGCAGAACTTTTTCTTGTCGTAGCGTGTAGCGTACTTGTCGAGCAAGTTGTAGTACTGCCGGCTGTGACATCGCACACCGGACGAAACCGGTATCAGAAGTAGCCAAAGAAAGGTAGCAAGCAACAGTCGCATGCCTGCTTGTAACACTTGGCAGTGATACGATTAAAGCAACAACAACATCGCTCAAAAGGACAGTTGGTTTGGCTGCGATATTTTAAACCCGGCCGCTGTGTTGGGACAATCAGGCAAGCCAACACTGACCGACTGACTGAGTATATCGTTCAGAGTAACACGATTAGGCGGGGCGGCTGGCAGCAGTGCGCGAGGTCGGTAGACCAGCGATCGATGCTGAATTTGATTCGACCACCCACCCAGTCAGCAGCAGTGTGGTGCATTTTGAAATTTTGAAACTAGGTAAAGTAATACTAGGTAAAGTTGACACATAAAAAACTAGGTAAAGTAATACTAGGTAAAGTTCTCAGCTAAGAAACTAGGTAAAGTAATACTAGGTTAAGCCCAGAAAAACTAGGTAATACTAGGTAAACCTAAAACGCTCGAAATCAAGTCAAAATGTTATTTGTGGTTCAATAGAACAATGATGAAGTTAGTGGAGTTAAAATTTACGAAATTTGACACATTTCAAAGTAAATATTTGTATTTTTTGATCAAATAAGTCAGAAATTCATTCTCTGGGCCACTGTAATTGTGGGAAAGCCGGAAATTTGAAGGTTTGCTGACTGAAAAAGCCACGTAAAACTGAAAATATCAAACTAGGTAAACTTGTTTTACCTAGAAGTACCTAGTTATGTGGATTTATAACTAGGTAAAGTAAAACTAGGTAAAATAGAGTAACCAACAACTAGGTAAAGTAAATCTAGGTACTTTTC
This sequence comes from Sabatieria punctata, assembly GCA_030248155.1. Lineage (NCBI taxonomy): Eukaryota > Metazoa > Nematoda > Chromadorea > Araeolaimida > Comesomatidae > Sabatieria > Sabatieria punctata. Next base: position 23,111 of record JASANB010001278.1, read on the forward strand.
CCAAATATTAACTAGGTAATACTAGGTATACCTAGTTACCTAGTTACCTAGATAAAAAGTGCACCACACTGGTCAGCAGCAGGCCTCTAGAGGCTCTGTTTTTCAGACACCACTTTTGCCTT
>JASANB010001279.1:0-82885 GCA_030248155.1 Sabatieria punctata
ATTTGGATACCAGCCGGATCCGCGAAAAAAAGTTGCTTGAACATCCTAAGTTGACTTTCTCGCAAAATGCATGTTAAAACCGAAATATTTCCGGTATGCCAGAAACCGACCGCAACCTTGTTGGCACAGTTTTCCGAACCTCTGGTGACGAGTGACTCGAAATAGCAGAGCGCATCCACTGTGCTGCGGTGCGCACTGAACCCGAACTGCAGCTGGGAAAGGCCCGGCTCGAGATCTTGTTCCAGCAGATAGCAAAGTAGCGCTCGAAAATCTTTGAAATAATTGGGAGCAGCGAAATAGGCCGGTAGTACGCCGGCTTCATCGAGTTGTTGTTGACTTTGGGCACCGCTGACACAAATGCCTGTTTCCAGCAGTCAGGAAAAGTGCCCTCAGCGATGCAGCGGTTGAAGAGGGCGACCAACGCTGACGTCATCTGCTCGTTTGTCTACTTGAGCATGCGCATCGTAATCCCATCTCTGCCTGGAGCCTTCACACAATCTATGTGAGTGACGCGAAGTTTGAGTCACAAATCCATTCTGGCTCGAGTGTTACGGGGGCGGTCGTGGCCGGGGACGTTGGAGGGAGCGTCAACTCTATATTTTGTTGTTATAGGACTTTCAATAGAGTGGGGGTCAGATTTGGCCGTGTGTCGCCCTACTGAAGAAAACCGTTCCACTCATAAAATGGTTCTTAAAAGAGTTTGACCAGATCGAGTTTGGCCCTTTACCCTATTCAGACCCAAAAATGAAAGTTGGGCGCAGAGAACTATAATTTCGTGCACTAATACATATTGATGAGTTAACATTGACCTGCAAAGGATTTGCCGTTTTGGAGTACTTTTATAGTCAGGCACTTAACGCCGTTTATGGTACTGGCACCATATATGGTGCCCCCACGTTCGGCGACTGTGGTGGTACCATGGTACCGGCACCATATATGGTACCCCTACCCATGGCCATATATTATATGGTACGAAATCTGAACGGAGTGGTACCATATATGATGGTACCGGTACCGGTAACAACGCGAAGGTGGGGGTACTATATATGGTACCACTACCTAAGGTACCGGTACCATATATGTTACCGGCACCTTATATGGTGTCGGTAGGTACCATAAAACGGCGTTAAGTGCCTGACTGTATAAGGTGTCGGTACGATATATGGTAGCTCTACCTTCACATTGGTACCTGTACCGGTACCATGGTATCACTCTGTTCAGATTTCGTACCATATATGGTACCGGCACCCATGAGCAAAGGTGGGGCTGAGGGTTTTCCCCCCTCAGGCTCTGACCTGCCCCCCTCAGCCTGCCTCTACCCCCTTCAGGAATTTTTTGGAAGAATTTTGTATAGAAAAATATGATCAAAATATGCCTGCATTAGGTGTAAATGAGCTCAGAATAGCTTATTTTAACTAATTTTAATGAAAACGGCGCTCCTACGCCCCCCTCAGGAATTGAAAATTTTACCCCCTCAGCCGAAATGCTAGCCCATGTCTGGGCGTAGGGGTACCATATGGTGCGGATACCATTTCGTGCCTACCGGTACCATGTACCACTACCCTAGCTACCGATACCAAATATGGTGCCAGTTCCAGATGATCTACAAAGGCTAAAATGTGGTCGAAAAATTTTTTTTCATCAAAAATAGATTTGGGCCAAACGTTTTTGAAGTAGCATAAAAGTAGTCTTTGTTTACAATTTTCAAATGTAAACTCCAGAAATTTGATTTGGAATTTTTTGTTTTCAATAAAATGTGCAAATTTTGCGATTTTGACCGCTATAATCCAAATTTTCTCACAACCCTAGCTCGCAGCCCACATTGCTTTATACCATAATGTAGCCAAGACAGAACGCTACATTTGTATGTGGCAAAAATTCCAGTTTTAGGGGTTGCACATGAGCTACATAGCCTAAAAGGTGGTCGAAAATTTTTTTCATCACAAAAAGATTTGGGCAAATATTCTTAAAGCAGTCTAAATACTCCAAAACCCAGACTGTTTAGTCTAAATACCGATTATTAAGCGAGAATACGATTCTGAAATTTTCGTTCCATAGTTAAGGACACCAATTTTCAGGAGGTTATATCTCAGGACTGGATCCCAAAATCCGCAGATCCTTTGTAGAGCAATGTTAACTCATCAAGATGTATTAGTGCACCAACTTACAGTTCTCTGCGCCCAACTTCCGATGTTTGGGACTGAATACTGAAACTCGACTGGTCCAGAGAACGACTGTTAATCCTTCAGCCGACCTTTGAAATTTTTGCACTGGAAAAATGGCTAGCCGGTCGGTGCTTTTTTGGCCAGTAACGTATTCCACTACTAATGCACAGTGGCGTACCCAACGGTAGCAAGACACAACGCCAAGCCACACTTATTTCCTAATTCTTTTGCGGTGGTGGTGGCTGGTCAAGAATTAGTGGATACGCCATCACTGCAATACAGCTATAGACAGGAATGAGGCCACTTAAACTAGTGAATGAGTGGTATTGAAACAAATGCCGTGTAAACTAACCTTCTTAAGACACTTGTATCCATGAAAGCCCTCTTTACAGACGCACTGCACTAGACCCGGTCCATCGTTGGCGCACACGCTGTTGCTGTTGTTCTGCGGACACTCAACTAAAGCCGAGGCGCCTTGCAGCTCCAACCACCGCCTTGCCACACACTTACAGTCAGTGAGCAAGCAGAAGTCGCTTTGTCCTCCATAACAAACGGTGTCAGAGGACTCGTAGCTGACTTGGTGCCACTGCTGCCACTGGCCGGGACAGAAGGAGAAGTTGTGAGTGCTGGGAACGACCAGTGTTTCCAGAACGACCATTCCTCTGAAGGCGTTCTGCTCAACAACACTGTCATCGAAGGCGTTCTCGCTGAGATCGCTAGAACACTTTACATTACGGTGCTGACACATGGCGCTTTATACATTATCCGAATGCTTTTCAAGTGATCGCTCAGAGAGCCGAACATGGTCTCGTCAATTTGTGAAATGTTGCACTGACGTAGATCCAGTCTGAACCAAACAACAGCAGTTTCTACACACTCAGCAAATCGAACGCCCACCCAACAACTGACGAATTAGCCACACAGCACGAGTTCTGGGCGTTCATCCGACCTCTGACGCTGTCACAGTAGCTCCTAACACGTCCATCGCTTTTTGAACCGCACGTCAGCTTACATACGTCGTGGTCGGCCTAAAACCGAGACGTCTGTCTACACAGTCACAACAAACTAGGGTCCACTTAAGAGACTGACTAGAGCTGAGACCCAAAACCGCGAGCCTTAGTAGCTCATAGAACGCATAAACAGTAAACTGTGTTACATAGCTCCTAACATTGACACCGAAATATTTTTTTGATTTCCGTACCAGTGAGACTGCAGCCAACAGTATCAATGAAGAAATAAGATGCATTTAGTAACCAGTCGCCTAAACGAATTGATAGACTGAAATGCATCATAAAACAAATCTTTTCCAATTGAACACTCAAAATCAAAAATATGCTTAGGGCAATACCCATCAGTAGTGTGACAAGACAAAATGTTTAATTGAAGCGCAGAATATCATTGTAGACCAATAGCTAAAGCAGTACACATCATCAGCACTACAGTTATCTATATTGAGACAAAAGCTACGTAACTATTCCGACAGTAACACGTAATCGCTGCATAAAGCGCAAATCACATAAATGCACAGAGCATGTAAAAATCTGCGGAAATAAATATCTCTCATCCATTCTCAATGCTCCCTTTTTGCTGTTTGCATTGCAATTAGGAACAACTACACCAATCAATCAACCAGCTATCTGAAGAAAACACAGGCAAATAGTTGAGCCATAAACCTTTTGATACAGGTAGAAGATACGATGAATAGCCAGCGAGATAAAACCAGAGAAGATTCAGTCAGATGCAGAATTCAGTCGTACAATAAACCAAAACCACTCAGTACAGTACGTATACTTCTTAAGCTGCGACTTGGTTTGTATAACTGGTTCACAAACAAACGCTAACGACAGAACCCGGCATCCTATTTCCCTATGGTGCTTGGATGCGGTAAGACTAAGGGGACAAATAGAAGGACTGCACAGGATGCGGGACTCAGTCGGAGCACCTTAGCACACAAAGTTGCGTTGCGGGTAGAATTAGTTCTTAAAGCAAATACTGTCAGCTGTGCACGGTATAAATGAGTGGAATGCAGAGAATGGCAGACAGGTGTGGTGCGCAATGTGTTCAGGCATAGAGACCCAGTCGATAAACCTTGGCCGAAAGAAACGAATGAAGAATAAAGACGACGGGTTTAGGACTGCCCAGCAAATCCAATTCCTGCAAAGTCAATCTAATAATACTTGCGAGATTCGGTCGTTACCGCAACTCTGACAGTTTAGATCGATCGTCTGCCATTAAGGTCCACACACAGACAAAACCAGTGGCCTATCCACCATTTTGCAAAGGGGCTGTAAATTCTGAAATTGCCTGGTTGGGCCACTCCAATGCCCAACGAAAATTTAGCAAAATTAGTCTAAAAACGCGTTTAAATGACATTCAGAGCATAAAATTAACCCAAACTACATGTTTTATTAATTATTTAAAGTGGCTTGGTTGGGCTTCTTCCCGACAAGGGCGAGAAAAATTTTGAAAATTTAACCTACAGAAACGCATTTAAAATGGCATTCTGAGCATAAAATGGACGGTTTTATTACATAGTTCATTAGTTTCTCTTATTTTTGACAGATATTCTCTTCCTACCGAAACCGCAAAGGGAGTATACCGAACTTTCACCCCTGGATACGTCACTGGGCAAAACTCTCACCTGCTCGCCGGTTTCTCCACCGAAATCGATCCAGAAAAAACGCTGACCGTCGTCTCCAGTCGATTTGATGGCCTCGAACGGCTGTCTCCACAGCAACTGACTGCCACTGGAGCTGGCCACATCAGCATTTATGACAGAATTGGCGCCCACAGCGTACAGACTGAGGCCCTCCTCGAAATGCAGCACCAGTCGACAGTCACGACCCTGCCAAATACACGCTGCAACACCAAAGCCCGTCTGTCTGTCTGCCACATCATTCAATCACTCACGGCAGGTGATCTCGCGCATGAGCGCACAGGCCTCGTAGGTGGTGTGTACGATCATCTTGACCCAGTTGGCCAGGTCGCGGTGCGTCTCGACGCGCAGTACGTGCGTCTCTATCCCTTGCTTGGTACCCGTGCGAGTGGTGAACGATATGACGTCTGTGAGCCCGCTGATCACTGGGTTGCTGCGGGCGGTGGTGTGCACCAGTCTAAACCAGACTCCCAACTCAGACTGCCCCTCAGAGTGGCAGAACCTCGTGGCTATAAGAGGGCGCGTGCAGCGAGGGTTGGCCCATTCGGACTTGAGGCTAGGCACGTGCGTGTAGAAGAGCAGGTCGTTCTGGGTGAGAGAAGCGAACACCGGCCTCCACTGCTCCGTGCCGTCCATTCCCTGAACCTTTTCGCCCAGCCAGCCCATGTGCTTCACTTCTGGATTTCCCCCGAGCATCAAGTTCACCTCTGCGTTGGCTTGTGTCAGCAGAGACTCGGCACAAGAATGCAAACTTTGGAACCAAGCGTCCGCCTCCTGAGGAGTGGCACACCTGCAGCAGACAGCAACCATGCACAGCAGCAACCAACCAGCACCACCTCAGCGTTATGTTGTGTCTTCCGTTAGGCGAGACCAGCTCCAGCAACCGTTGCTCTCTGTCCGGTTGCAAATAACTTCCTCTGATAACGCAGCACAGCTTCAGTGGTATAATCTGTAAGCAAACAATGCACAAAGAAGGCCTTATCTATCTTTGCAACAACACACCTTGATATCGGTTCTCGATCTGTCTTTTAAAGTTGAGCGAGGCGTAGCATATGGATCGTCGTCCCAGAGAATGTCATTCAGAATGTTTTGTCTGCGGAAATACGGCATCACCTCTCTCAAATACTTGACTGAAGAATGCCCATACAGTAATGGTACTACAGATCAGCCCTACCCTCCAAATCAACCACTTTGCCAGCTCGCTTTAACGCTCGAACGGCTTCGTCGTGGGTGGCATCTCTCAGCGACTCCCCGTTTACAGAGAGAATTGCATCCCCTAAACAGTGGTTGCGAATGAAAGGCATTCTAGAACGAGCACTACCAACAAACAGCTGTCCAGTGAGATCGGCTGACATTCCTTTGAATATTTTGCTGATTAGAATGGGCATTTTATTCTCTCGTCCCCCTTTGATACTGACACCCAGACCGTTGCCTTCCTGCTTAACGATTCGCACGTATCGCCGATCGGCGGCCACCGAATCGGCGCCACTCACTGAGACGGCAATACTGCGGTTGTCGTCGGTGGTCTGAGACTCGTCCACACTCAACACCACCGCCGTCTCGTCCAACGTCACTGACACGCGATGCCACTGCTGCCGCCCGAACACCTCCAGGTAGCCCGTCCTGGCTAAACTGGCCATCCCTCTGAAACAGCCAAACTACTACTACGCACGCACACCCTCCCACTCACTCCAGTTTCATTGACTCAGTTGATCGGTGTCCTTGCAGTTGCCATCAAAACCAACCAGTCTGCACCGCAACTGTAACCATTCTCCTAATCAGCACTAACACCAAGCATCTGTGCTCCGAATAACACCCACACAAAAACTAGTCTGTCCAGAAATCTTTGGCACTGGTATATCCGGCCAGGCAGTATCTTGCATTTACGCGCAGTATGGATCTGCTCCTCTCATCAAATAGACTATTGCACTGTTCACGAAATTTGCATTCTGTACCTTTTCTGGAAGTTAGGGGTCTGACAAAAAATCGACTTTTTTGGCAAAGCGCCAATTTTGTGCCGATGCCAGATTCGGATTCCTCATTCCTCAGGCATCTCGAAACTACCACCATTAATGGGCTACGATCAACCCTACTACAGTCAGGCACTTAACGCCGTTTATGGTACCGACACCATATGGTACCGGTACCTAGGGCAGTGGTACCATAAACGGCGTTAAGTGCCTGACTGTACTGCAGTTACAACCCAGTTTTCGCACATGATCGGCGGCCAAAATTTCACTCCTCCATCTTTAAGCCAAAAATATCTTTCAAAAAGGTACACATGGGGGTTTTGTCACCCAGCTAACCTGAGCTTCACGGTTGTATTATTTCGGACATGCTAAATCCAGTGGTCACATTCATTTTGCCGTACGACTTCGATTTTCAGTAGAAATTCAATCCCAAATTAAGAGTCAGTCTCTGATTCGATCGAGTCTTGGTATGTCAAGTTGAAAATCGAACTTTTGCGTAGAGACCTGTGCGTTGGTGTACTAATAGGCATTCATGAGTTATGTTAAACCTGCAAAGGGTTTATGGATTTGACGCTCCATTCCCGAGATACAAGCCGCCAAAAATCGGCCCGCTTAACTATGGGACCAAAATTCTCAACTCGAATTTCTTTTGTACCAATAAGAGTTGGGACTAAAAAATTGGGGATTTTAGGTAACTTTTTGAGTCATTTCAGAATTTTTGGTCCAAAATTATTTTTGAGGAAAATTTTTTTTGCGACCACTTTTGGCCGGCCCTAGCTCGTCTGGAACCCCCCCTACACAGTTTTTTTTATTTCAGAATTTTGTAGCGCTATCAATTTGCCAGACTTTGGTGTAAAGCATTTTGGGCTGCGACCCGACATTCGTGAGATATTCGCCTCCGAATGGCCAAAACCGTGCAGAATTTGCTAGTTTTGCAGTACACAAAGCTACGATGCCGGATTACTTTCATTATAATAAGAGTTGGGGCTATAAAATTGGGGATTTTAGGTAACTTTTTGAGTAGTTTAAGAATTTTTGGTCCAAAATTATTTTTGAGTAAAAGTTTTTTCTGCGACCACCTTTGGCCGGCCCTAGCTCGTCTGGAACCCCCTACACAGTTTTTTTTATTTCAGAATTTTGTAGCGCTATCAATTTGCAGACCTTGGTGTAAAGCATTTTGGGCTGCGACCCGACATTCGTGAGATATTCGCCTCGGAATGGCCAAAACCGTAGCTTTGTGTACTGCAAAACTAGCAAATTCTGCACGGTTTTGGCCATTCAGAGGCGAATATCTCACGAATGTCGGGTCGCAGCCCAAAATACTTTACACCAAAGTCTGGCAAATTGATAGCGCTACAAAATTCTGAAATAAAAAAACTGTGTAGGGGGGTTCCAGACGAGCTAGGGCCGGCCAAAGGTGGTCGCAAAAAAATTTTTTACTCAAAAATAATTTTGGACCAAAAATTCTTAAACTACTCAAAAAGTTACCTAAAATCCCCAATTTTTTAGTCCCAACTCTTGTTGGTACGAAAGAAATTAGAATTGAGAATTTTGGTCCCATAGTTAAGTGGGCCGATTTTTGGCGGCTTGTATCTCGGGAATGGAGCGTCAAATCCATAAACCCTTTGCAGGTTTAACACAACTCATGAATGCCTCTTAATACACCAACGCACAGGTCTTTACGCAAAAGTTCGATTTTCAACTTGACATAGGGATAAGGGCGGAGACTCCATCGAATCAGAGACTGACTCTTAAGAGTCTCCACCTGATTTAGCGTGTCATAATTTATATAAAAACATGAAGCCCTGATTGATTAGATGATAAAAACCATCAAGTGTGTACCTTTTTGAATGAAGTTTTGTGCTAACTATGGGAGAGCGAAATTTTGACTGGTTATCGGGTTTAGAAAATCGACTTTAACTTTAGAGCCATCGGGTAGACCCACTAATAGTGGTATTTTTGAGTTGTCTGAAGATTGGGGAAACCAAATCTGGTGTCGGCACAGAAATTGGCGCATTTCCAAAAAAAGTGGATTTCCTTCTCTGTCCCTTATCTTCTAACCAAGGCACAATAAGCAAATTTCGACAACAGTGCAGTAATCTCGTTGATGAGATGAACGATCTACATAAACATTTATGGGTTTCGATTAGGCCCACACAGGGTTGGATATTTTTCCGAAAAAAACCTCGGCCTGTCTTTTTCCAGTTTTTTTCCTGTTTTTTTCCAAAATCGCGGAAAAAACTCCAACTCAAGTTCTGAGTACCCTAGCCTGGTTTTATGATTCCTAACGCTTTCTACCGCCTTCCTGAGTTTTTTCAGAACAGAAATACACGTCTTACATAGAAATAAATCACGAAACAGGCATGAAACAGTCCCTGACAGGCTCCATCAATAAACGCTATATGTAAATTTTCTTGCAGCAATTTGCCTTTTTGTTTAAAATTGCCAAATTTGGTCTCTTCTGTTGTTTTTCTAACAGTTTTGGGTCAGTATCGCCTATTATACATAGCAAAAGTGCATTTTTTAACTGAAAAATTACATAAATTAGCTATTTTTAGCTTGAGTTTTTTCCGCGATTTATGTTTTTTTCCGACCCTTAGGAAAAAACCGGTTTTTTTTCGGAAAAAACGGAAAAAAACACCGGAAAAAACACACCTCACAACCCTGGGCCCACACAAGATAACTTTTGATTATGCCATGCCTTTATGAAATCCAGGTGGGGACACTTACTCTGGGATTCAATTTCTACTGAAAATCGAAGTGGTACGGCAAAATGAATGTGACCACTGGATTCAGGTTGATTCACCACAGGCCCTCCGGAGCGTGCCTATACTGATGCGTCCCTAGGGGTATCTCTAATTTGGAAAACAGGCCCTCCGGAGCGTACCTATACTGATGCGTCACTCTAGGGGTATTTTTAAATTGGAAAAACAGGCCCTCCGGAGCGTGCCTGTACTGGGGATGCGTCCCTCTAGGGGTATTTTAAATTTGGAAAACAGGCCCTCAGGAACGTGCCTATACTGATGCGTCATCCTTCTAGGGGTATTATTTTTATATTTGGAAAACAGGCCCTCAGGAGCGTGCCTATACTGATGCGTCCCTCTAGGGGTATTTTTATATTTGGAAAACAGGCCCTCAGGAGCATGCCTATACTGATGCGTCATCCTTCTAGGGGTATTATTTTTATATTTGGAAAACAGGCCCTCAGGAGCGTGCCTATACTGATGCGTCCCTCTAGGGGTATTTTTATATTTGGAAAACAGGCCCTCAGGAGCATGCCTATACTGATGCGTCCCTCTAGGGGTATTTTAAATTTGGAAAACAGGCCCTCAGGAGCGTGCCTATACTGATGCGTCGTCCCTCTAGGGGTATTATTTTTATATTTGGAAAACAGGCCCTCAGGAGCGTGCCTATACTGATGCGTCCCTCTAGGGGTATTTTTATATTTGGAAAACAGGCCCTCAGGAGCGTACCCTATACTGATGCGCCCCTCTAGGGGTATTTTTATATTTGGAAAACAGGCCCTCAGGAGTGTGCCCTATTACTGATGCGTCCCCTAGGGGTATTTTTATATTTTGAAACCAGGTTCTCCGGAGCATGCCTATATTGATGTGTCCCTCTAGGCGTATTTTTATATTGGAAAACAGGGCCTCCGGAGCGTGCCTACCTATTGATGATGCGTCCCTCTAGGGGTATCTTTATATTTGACAAAACAGGCCCCCGGAGTGTGCCCTATGCTGATATAGAGTAAGATTCCTAAGTTTGAACGGGTTAACGAAATAAGCGGTTGTTAAAAACCAAGGAATTGGGCGATTGGCTTTTGGCTTATGGAAACAAAACTACATGATCACTGGAAGAGGCACTGAAGGTTTGGTAAAGATCGCATGATCGGGAGAGGAGGAACGAATGTTTTTTTAAAACTCGGTAAGTGTTCAAACTTAGGGACATGGTGCCTTCTGAATTCTCTTCAATCTACCCTAAAATTTCCATAGGTGCCATACAATAACAGGTCCCGGGTCTTTAAAGCATACATTTAACAGGGGTCTGCTCCCACCCGACTTAGGCCAGACCCCCGCCGAGACGATTTTCCCGACCCCTCCGATTTTTCTGGCAAATAATTTTTTGAGCAAATTTTTGACTATTTCTAGCCGAAAAATCGCGATTTTTGGCGATTATTGAGCATTTTTAATGCCCAACCCCCTCCCTACAATTTCGCTCAGACCCCCCAATCCCCCTCACCCCTTCGGCGGATGACCTGTTACATGTATGCTTTAAAGCATAGACAGGGGTCCGTAAAAAACAATCCAGCAGATTTTTTTACTGTAGCAACTGTAATCTCAACCCATTTGAATGAATCTTTTTACATGAAAGATAAATAAATACTTGAAAGATTGTTGAAATCAAATCTTTATTAAGACTCTATGTCTACTTGCTGATAAAGTCTCCTTAGTCCTCAGTAGTAGGAATCTGTTTAGTATGAACAGTATGTTTGGTTCTTTTAAACAAGGTTTGCTTTCTCTAGAGTGGGGTAATTATTTACGGAGCCGTTATGTAACTGGTTTATCTTAAACACGCATTTGGTGGGTGAGTAGCCGGTCAATAGGCCCTGCCTACCTCCTTCTGTCCGGCCAAGTGATTGGTTGGACTGTGTTTGTTTTTAACAACCTTATCTTCGTGTTGATAAAGTTAAAGTTAAAGTTAAAAAGTTCGTGCGGCTTTTGTATAGCAAAATTCCCTAACCTTTCCATGACCAAAGTCAAAATTCCCTGACCAAACAGGGTAGGGAAACTGCAACCAATGTGAGAAAATTTTGAAAAATTGGCTTTGTAAAACGCATGTCAACGGTATTCAGAGTGTAAATTTACGGTTTAAGTAGTAGTATATACAGTCAGAAGACCGATATTCAAAAGGGTGGTGCGTAAAGTCCTGACAGGACCATACGGCGGCGAGATGTTCATTGCAAAATCACTGTTTTGACATTGAGCACAGTTATTTCAGGAATTAAGCAGTGCATCTTAATAAAAATTTTAACAATCTTTCGAATATTCCTTCAAATCGGTTGAGATTGCTTTGTAAAACGCTTTTAAACGGTATTCTGAGGATAAATTTCCAGTTTAAGTAGAAGACGAGTCAGAATACCGATTTTCAAAGGGGTGGTGTGTGTAAGGTCCTCACAGAACCATATGACGGCGAGATGTTTCCACTCCTATCAAATTTTTCCCCGACCAGACGCCAAATGCCTGACTTTTCCTTGATTGCCTGACCTTTTTAAATTCCCTGACTTTCCAGGTCCGCACGAACCCTGACTGTTGGGTTGTTTTTTCACGGTCACGGACCTGTACACAAACCAGGGACCTGGGCATACCAAAACCAGGTTCACGAGTCAGATAACAACTAGATAGTGATCATTAGACTCGTCAGACGAATGGCTTTCAAATGATAGGTATATAACAATCATGACTATATTTGGGCGATTTTGAAATTTTGGAATTTTGCCAAAAAAATAATCGATAATCGATATTTATCGATAAAACTTGTTAATTTATAATTGATTATGATCATTAAAAAACATTAATTTCTGTTTGGGATTGGTTCCTGTTTTCCCCCCAGCTACAGCTTAAATAAAAATTTGTGTTGGAAAACATAATTTGATCAAAATTGATCGGTTAATGGCTTTTTCCTGTACGAAAATCGCTATATTCTAACGAAAATGACCGTCGCGCAAGAGGCTCAAAAACAGGGCGCGCATAAAGGCAATTCGGTTTCTTCTAGCCGTCTAACCGTTCTAACCGTTCTAGCCGTTCGCACCGGCAGGTAACGCTGTGGGCGCTGAATTTTGTGCAATTTGCAGAACGTTTTCAGGCTGTGATGCTTCTTCATTATGCTTTCTGCTTTCACTCACACCTCTCTTGGCCAACTCCGAATCGCCATGCCGAAATACTATGCCAAGAATCGGCCGATTCAGTTTGGAAATCAATGAAACTGACGATTTTTCCTTCTGATTGCAACGATTTCAGCTCTTCAACCTGTGATGCTTCTTCAATATGCTCTGTGCTTTCACTCACACCTCTCTTGGCCAACTCCGAATCGCCATGCCGAAATACTATCCAAAGAATCGGCCGATTCGGCTGTGGAAATCACTGAAACTAACGAATTTCTTTCAGATTGCAACGATTTCAGCTCTTCAAGCTGTGATGCTTCTTCAATGTGCTTTCACTCTCATCTCTTCTGGCCAACTCCGAATCGCCATGCCGAAATACTATCCGAAGAATCGGTCGATTCAGTTTGGAAATCAAATAAACTGACGATTTCCCTTCTGATTGCAACGATTTCATCTCTTCAAGCTGTGATGCTTCTTCAATGTGCTTTGTGCTTTCACTCACACCTCTCTTGGCCAACTCCGAATCGCCATGCCGAAATACTATCCAAAGAATCGGCCGATTCGGCTGTGGAAATCACTGAAACTAACGAATTTCTTTCAGATTGCAACGATTTCAGCTCTTCAAGCTGTGATGGTTCTTCAATGTGCTTTGTGCTTTCACTCACATTTCTTCTGGCCAATTCCGAATCGCCATGCCGAAATACTATCCCGAGGATCGGCCAATTCACTTCGGAAATCAATTAAACTGACGATTTCCCTTCTGATTGTAACGATTTCAACTCTTGTAGCTGCATACTTCTTCGATACGCCCTGTACAGCTTCGCTAACGAAGTATCATCCTGAGAATCGGCCGATTCGGTTGTGGAATTTTAAAACTGACGATTTTCTTTCAGATTGCCCACATTTCCGGGCGTGAAGGGGAGGGGCGGTTGGGGGATCTGAGCCAAAATTTCTTGGGGGGTTGGGCACTAAAAACGCTCAAAATCGAAAAAATCGCAATTTTTCGGCTAAAAATCGCTGATTTGGGCTAAAATACAACTAAATAGTCCTTTTTTACAAACGATTCTAGCAATTTTAGTGTCTGAAATTTAAAAAATGGCAAAAATTTGCTCAAAAAATCATACATGGGCCGGAAAAATCCGGAGGGGGGTAGGGGGGTTGGAGACCTCGGGGGGGGGGGGGGGTGGGGGTCCCCCCGAAAAAAGGCCAAAAAACGCCTATTTTGCCTTAAATAAGCGAAAATTTCCTCCCTCCGGGAGGGGGCGTGGGTGGGGGGGTATGGCCGGCCGAGGGGGGTATGGCCGACCGAGGGGAGGGGTATACCTCCCTCCCTTACCCCCCGGCCCATGTATGCAAAAAATTACTTGCCAGAAAATCGGCGGGTATTCTGAAAAATTGTCTGGGGGGTCCCGACCGGGGGGGGGGGGGCTGGACCATACATGTATGTAACAGGGGGTCTGGGGTCTGCCTCCCACCCGACTTAGGCCAGAACCCACCAATCAGAAGGGAAATCGTCAGTTTAATTGATTTCCAAAGTGAATTGGCCGATTCTCGGGATAGTATTTCGGCATGGCGATTTGGAGTTTGCCAAGAGAGATGTGAGTAAAAGCACAAAGCACAATGAAGAAGCATCACAGCTTGAAGAGTTGAAATCGTTACAATCAGAAGGGAAATCGTCAGTTTAATTGATTTCTAAAATGAATCGGCCGATTCTTCAGATAGTATTTCGGCATGGCGATTCGGAGTTGGCCAGAAGAGATGTGAGTGAAAGCACAAAGCACATTGAAGAAGCATCACAGCTTGAAGAGTTGAAATCGTTACAATCAGAAGGGAAATCGTCAGTTTAATTGATTTCTAAAATGAATCGGCCGATTCTTCAGATAGTATTTCGGCATGGCGATTCGGAGTTGGCCAGAAGAGATGTGAGTGAAAGCACAAAGCACATTGAAGAAGCATAACAGCTTGAATAGATGAAATCGTTACAATCAGAAGGGAAATCGTCAGTTTAATTGATTTCCAAACTGAATCGACCGATTCTTCACAGAGCATTTCGGCATGGCGATTCGGAGTTGGCCAGAAGAGATGTGAGTGAAAGCACATTGAAGAAGCATCACAGCTTGAAGAGCTGAAATCGTTGCAATCTGAAAGAAATTCGTTAGTTTCAGTGATTTCCACAGCCGAATCGGCCGATTCTTTGGATAGTATTTCGGCATGGCGATTCGGAGTTGGCCAAGAGAGGTGTGAGTGAAAGCACAGAGCATATTGAAGAAGCATCACAGGTTGAAGAGCTGAAATCGTTGCAATCAGAAGGAAAAATCGTCAGTTTCATTGATTTCCAAACTGAATCGGCCGATTCTTGGCATAGTATTTCGGCATGGCGATTCGGAGTTGGCCAAGAGAGGTGTAAGTGAAAGCAGAAAGCATATTGAAGAAGCATCACAGCCTGAAAACGTTCTGCCAATTGCACAAAATTCAGCGCCCACAGCGCTACCTGCCGGTGCGAACGGCTAGAACGGTTAGACGGCTAGAAGAAACCGAATTGCCGCGCATAAATGGCGGTGTGGCCTGTGTATCTCCGGATCAATATTTACCCAATATTTACCCGGACAGATTAATTTACCAGAAATCGAACATAATTTACCCGGCCCCGTTAGATTTATTTACCGGTCGCCAGAGGTCTTCTTAGCAACCAGTAAAAAACGACGGAACAGCAAACATTCCGGCATAAATCGAATCGGCATAAAGCGCAAATTTACGGTACCAGCGCTAATGCGTGATAAAGTGTAAATCTACTTCAACTTTATTCTCTCAACCCACACCAACAGCATGGTTCAAACGACGGGTTGAGACTCAAATAAAGAACAAATGTACAATACAATACAAAACAGTCAAAAAACTACTGCACTGTTACCAACTGAGACTCCTGCAAATGTTGAAAAAAACATCAGATTTACAATAGGATTTGAAACCAGCAAAGTTTTTGTGCACAACATCGTTTGAAATGGTGTTTCATCTAGAAATAGCATTGTACAAGTTACATGTGCGTTCAGTTCAGTACCCCCATTTACATTGGAGGAAGCCCATTCCCACCCGCCAAGCCGCGACCACCCAGCCTAGGCTCTAGCTTTAGGTCTAGGTTTAATCTTAGCTTTTCACGTTAAAAATACCTATTTCACGGGTGGAGGAGTGTACCGGGTATTATTTAGCTAGTGTTCCGACGATATCAAAATTCGTCGATATTCGATATCGATATCGATATCGATATTTTCAAGTCAATATCGATCGATATCGATATCGATATCGATATTTATAGTGAAGCAAGAAAATCTGAAAATTTGAAAGAGCAAACTGCTCTTGCTGCTTTATCAGTCAATCACTGATGCAATCAGCATCAAGCAGAGAATGGCAGAAAAGGTAGTGGCCCTTCTGAAGCCCTTCAGTGTAAAGGTTGACTCCTCCTCAGGCCGATGCTCCACCCTCATTAGGCATAAATGAACTCAGACAGAATAGCGTGTTTTAACTTATTTTAATGACAAATAAGCCAAAAACCTTGAATTTAATAAAAAATCGGACTTTTTGCTTACCATCCTTTCAACCGCCCATCAGCCGGCAGTACCCCATCAGGATTTAAAAATTCACCACACCTCAGCCGAAATGATAGCCCATGTCTGCTTCTGCACCTACTTCAAGTATGCAGAGTGAGCAGCTCTTCAGTGTTGCTGCAGACATTTAAGAACCTAAGCGTTACTGTCTGGAAGCTCAGAATGCCGAGAAATTGATGTTTCTGACATCTGAGAGCTATCATGCCACTGTTAGGATTTGACTATACCATCGGTTTCTGAGTTGTCCAGGTAAAACTGCTATTTTAGTGTCAATTTAATTTATTCAATAAGCATAGTGTCAGTTTTGTTTTTCCCTGCTTTTCCGGGCAAAAAATATCGAAAATATCGATGCAAAATATCGCGATATCGATATTGGAAAAAGGGTCGATATATCGACTTTTCGATATCGATATCGATATATCGTCGGAACCCTATTATTTACATTAAAGCTTGACCGGTAAATAGAGACCGGTAAATAGGGACGTTCTTGACCGGTAAATAAAGAATACAATAACGTCTAGACGATCTTTCTTGGTAATGCATAGTATGTTCTTGAATAAAATGTGGTTTCGCACTAATTTAGACCCTAAATAGAGATATGGCATGGCTTTGAAAGCGTTTGAGTTGAATAGATACTTGGTTGGAACTGTCTTCATCACAGGTAGATTAAACAGTGCTATTGGGCCTCTGCTTAAAATATTTTTCCCTATAGAGTTGTTCACGGCTCGTGGAGGTGGATACAAGCATACAAGCAAGCAGCAAGAGTTACCGTTGTGAAACCAACAAAGAACGCGTTTGCATAATAAAAGTGATTGTGCTCTTAAAATTAAATTAATCCGAGTCTTCGGTTTTCTACCACAGGTGATGTGCTTAAAAAGACTGTTTCACTTCACAGCATTGCAGAACCTGAACCAGTCAGAAATTGCATTTGGTCCACTTTAGTACAGACCGCCTAAACAATGGGCCACTTTGATCGGGAGATACCAACGACGCACCATAAATGGCAGTTCGGTTTCTTCTAGCCGTCTAACCGTTCCTTGTAACCGTTCTAGCCGTTCGCACCGGCAGGTGACGCTGTGGGCGCTGAATTTTGTGCAATTGGCAGAACGTTTTCAGGCTGTGATACTTCTTCAATATGCTTTGTGCTTTCACTCACATCTCTTTTGGCCAACTCCGAATCGCCATGCCGAAAAATACTATCCCAAGAATCGGCCGATTCACTTGTGGAAATCAATTAAATTGACGATTTCCCTTCGGATTGCAACGATTTCAGCTCTTCAAGCTGTCAATGCGCTTTGTGCTTTCACTCACATCTCTACTGGCCAATTCCGAATCGCCATGCCGAAATCTTATCCCAAGAATCGGCCGATTCAGTTGCAGAAAAATCAATGAAACTAACGATTTTCCTTCTGATTGCAACGATTTCAACTCTTTCAGCTGTGTTGCTTCTTCGATACACCTGAAGATCCTGTCCAGTCACATTCTCTTGTACCAAATCAATATTTTTATTACGTTTAGCAGACCTTACCCTCTACTATACTACTGTACGTATGTGTCTTATCAAAAACATCGGAAATTACAACTTGAGTAAGTGAGTGCCGAATAGTGCTGTTTGTAGTAATCTTTTTTCGTAGGTGCCTTAAACTGCATTGTTCACTTTTAAAACTGTGTTGATTGTTTGTTTGTTTGTTTGTTTACGAGTTCTACTGTCCTTTCGGACAGCTCAGGACACCCCTTGCTCTTCTCAGAGCCCTTCAATGGGGCAGCCCTGTCTACAAACAACCCTCCCCCTTGCTGCCAATAGGTGCAACGGTAGCGCCGGTTCCGTTCCCCATTTACCTGCTAGCCGTTTACCATTTACCATTTACATGTTCTGGTCAGCTCCAATTCGCTAAACCGAGCACCATCTGGGAGAGAATCGGCCGATTCGGTTTTGTTTGTTCCGTTTTGGTTTTTAGTTCCACTGTCCTTTCGAACAGCTCAGGACAGACCGCACTCTTTTCAGAGCCTTTCAATTGGGCAACCCTGCCATTTGCTGCTATTGCGGCAGCGCCGGGTTGGTTCCCATTAATACCTACTAGCCATCACTGGCTTTCGGCGGCCTGGGTTGGGCTTTGCGTCGGCTACACTCCCAGTCGCTTCGACCGGTTTCGAACCCACAAACAACCGCTCTCACAGATGCCGGAACCGCCGAGACACTCGAGATAGCGTAAACTACTCATGACCAAGACGTGACTTGGTTGTGGAAATCGCCGAAACTGACGATTTCCTTCGAATTGTCCATTTCTTCAATACTTCCGCCCTGTATTTTTCAGGATGCCTTTTGCACCCTGTATTCTTCCGAGTGCTTTCTTTGCCCCCAAAATGTACCCCTTTAAAATTTGTACCCCCCAAAAATTCTTACCCCCATATTTTTGGTCCGAAATTTTTTGCGCCTTGTGTTTCTCAGTGTGCATATATTTGCCTTCATAAAATGTCATCCCCCTTAGAATTCTTCCTTTAAAATATTCTTGTCTGAAATTTTGTTCATGCCGTATTTTTCGAGTGCTTTTTAGTCCACCCTAAAATTTTTTGCCCGAAAAAGCCAGATTTAAAGAAAGAACACCCCAAACAATTTCATAGTCCAAAATTTCCAAGGACAGAAAAAATGGAGGGGTAAAAAATCAAGGGATACGAATTGGGAGGGGAAATGTGAGTGGCTGCTCAGGGCGTAACGAAGAAGTACGCAGCTACAAGAGATTAAATCGTTACAATCAGAAGGGATATCATCAGCTTAATTGATTTACACAGCCGAATCGGCCGATTCTTGGGATAGTATTTTGGCATGGCGATTCGGAGATGGCCAGAAGAAATGTGAGTAAAAGCACAAAGCACATTGAAGAAGCATCACAGCTTGATGAGTTGAAATCGTTACAATCAGAAGGGAAATCGTTAGTTTCAGTGATTTCCACAGCCGAATCGGCCGATTCTTGGGATAGTATTTCGGTATGGCGATTCGGAGATGGCCAGAAGAAATGTGAGTAAAAGCACAAAGCATATTGAAGAAGCATCACAGCTCGAAGAGTTGAAATCGTTACAATCAGCCCCGGTAGAAACAAACAATGTTTCCGTTCAGCTCACCTGAATGGAAAATTTTGAAACGCTTCTGTGACCTCAATCATTGTCTGTTTGTTCTGTAAATTTGTCTAGAGTTTCTTTTGTAGAAACTGTAGTCACTGACAAAATTGCAGGAAAAAATGTCAGCTTGTTGGCTCGCAATGGTTGTTCGAAATGTTCCGTTCAGGTGAGCTGAACGGAAAAATCGTTTGTTTCTACCGGTGCAGAAGGGAAATCGTTAGTTTCAGTGATTTCCACAGCCGAATCGGCCGATTCTTGGGATAGTATTTCGGCATGGCGATTCTGAGTTGGCCAGAACATATATGAGTGGCTGCTCAAGGCGTATCGAAGAAGCATCACAGCTTGAAGAGCTGAAATCGTTACAATTAGAAGGGAAATCGACAGTTTAATTGATTTCCAAAGTGAATTGGGCGATTCTCGGGATAATATTTCGGCATGGCGATTCGGAGTTGGCCAGAAGAGATGTGAGTGAAAGCACAAAGCATATTGAAGAAGTATCACAGACTGAAAACGTTCTGCCAATTGCACAAAATTCAGCGCCCACAGCGTTACCTGCCGGTGCGAACGGCTAGAACGGTTAGACCGCTAGAAGAAACCGAATTGCCCGCATAAATCGCCTTCTTCTCTGTAAAATCGATGCGGTACGGACAGGCGGTGTGATGTGGCACACAGTTCTGTTTTGCGAAATCTGAAACTTTAAAAACAGCAAATCGCGCAGTACAAAAACGGAAACACTAAGTAAATTACGCAGAACTGTGGAACTGCTTCTGCCGCCGGAACCGATTTGCTGTCAACACAATCCTGTCACTACCAGTTACTAGTTTTCAACCAGTGCTGTTACTACAATTGAACCTCCATAAATGGGACTCTCACTATGAAGGAAGGAAATACCGGGAATATCGGGAAATTGCTCAAAACGCATGCAGCATGATAAAACATAAACGTTTTAAGCGTCCTGTTTAGCTATTGGTACCATTTCTAGTCGGGTTTCTCAAGGTTTTTCTCTCATAACGGGCTAAACTACAGTACACTGTGAGATCAGATTTGTATTGAATCAATGGGTTGAGTTGGTTTGGCAGGCACCAGGCACTCGATATCAATTGGACCAAAAGAGTTGTGTAAGAATAGCCAATCAATGAGTGGCTTTGCCCAATTGAAGACCTTTATAAAGTTGGAAGTTTAGAACATAAAGTTTACGGCCTAAACCAATATAAAAATATTTGGAACAAAAGGAAAAGCTGCAAAACATGGCTGTTCGCTCAAATTGAGCAAGAAGCCGTCATTTTAAAACTTATTCAAAGTTTTGCGTGCTGCTGGTAGTGGCAGAAGAAAGTTGGGTATACAGTAGATGTCACTGAAATACATAGTATCTGCAAAAAACTGTCAATACTGCTATAAAATAATATTTCCCGGTATTCCCGGTATTTCCCGGCATTAGAGAATGTGTGAACCGGGATTGTACCCAGAAGTGAAAATACCGGGAATTCCCGGTTCTTCGGGAAATACCGTGATCCCGGTTGCATCACTAGTAGTGACCCTTCTGAAGCACTTCAATGTAAAGGTTGACTCCTCAGGCCGATGCCCCACCCTCATTAGGCATAAATGAGCTCAGACAGAATAACGTGTTTTAACTTATTTTAATGACAAATAAGCAAAAACCTTGACTTTCATAAAAATCGGACTTTTTTGCTTACCATCCTTTCAACCACCCCCCACCGCAGTACCCCCTCAGGATTTAAAAATTTACCACCCCTCAGCCGAAATGCTAGCCCATGTCTGCTTCTGCACCTGTTTCAAGTATGCAGAGTGAGCAGCTCTTCAGTGTTGCTGCAGACCTTTAAGAACCTAAGCGCTGCTGTCTGAAAGTTGAGAATTCCGAGAAATTAATGTTTCTGACATCTGAGAGCTATCATGCCACTGTTAGGATTTGGCTATACAATCGATTTCTGAGTTGTCCAGGAAAAACTGCTTTTTTACTTTTCCAAAGGTAAATAAGCTTGGCAGTTTTGTTTTTCCCTGCTTTTCCGCCCAAAAAATATCGAAAATATCGATGCCAAATATCGCGATATCGATATCGATATCGATATCGATATCGATATATCGTCGGAACCCTAGAAATAAGCATCCCATTTATGTCACACTCCTCATTTATGGATTTCTAATTTTTTAAGTAAGTGAGCATTCAGCAAGTAAATCTTGAATTTTTTCAAACTCATGAAGAACGATTGCTGTATGCTGTTGATCTACTGTTGCATGCGTATACGCAGTACGCATATCATTACGCAAAGTACGCATTGCAATTCAGAATGCGTATACGCATACGCATTTGAATTTCACTACGCAATATTATTACGCATTCTGCCAAAAGTTTGCATATTTTTGCGTAATGCGTATTGGGTACGAAAAATAGCTACCTTTTCTAATGTCCTGCAAAAAATTTAGTTCAAGTTGTTACCTAATTGTGGTTATTCTTCATGTTTTTAGTGCGAGGTGAGGGTACCAGGAATTTTCTGAGATAATTTGAAGCTTCAACTAAGTTTTGCTTGCTACTATTTAAAAAAGAGGCTAAGTTTTGAGAGGAAAGGAAACCTGTGACAAATCCTTGAATTTATAGTTTCTATTTCTACAGTTTTGGGTGACATCAGTTGTGTTGTAGGCTCAGGCTATCTGTTTATGTTTCCATGTATGTTTATTATGGTTGAATGCTACTAGACTTCTTCTTGAAATGAACATTAAAACAAACTTTTTTCCTACAAAGCCTCGTTCTTTGTTCCTGAAAGCGCATATTGCTTGCCAGTTGAAAACATACGTACTGTACATCATACATGTAACAGGTTATCCGCCGAAGGGATCTAGGGTCTGGCGTCTGCTGAGCCCGAATTTTGGGAGGGGAGCTGGGCACTAAGAAACGCTCACAAATCGAAAAAATGGCAATTTTTAGGCTAAAAATCGTAAAAAATGCTAATCTGGGCTGAAATACAGCTAAGAGGTGCTGTTTTACAGGCGATTTTGGCAATTTTTGTGTCTGAAATTGCAAAAACCGTAAAAATTTGCTCAAAAAATTACTTACCACAAAAATCGGAGGGGGGGCGGAAAAATCGTCTTGGAGGGGTCCCCATCAGGGCAGACCCGCAGACCCCCTGTTTGTTACATGTATGCTGTAGATACTATAATGCAATTCTTTGAGGTCAGGAACTTATCATAAAGCCTCAAGTAGTCTAAAAAAACATGGATTATAATGTTGGATACCTAAACATCATACTGTAGAGCCAAAAAAGCTGTTCAGTGAAATTTCTGAATGTTTCTGAGATTACGCATTACGCATACGCAATACGCAAAATACGCATTAGTTTTTGCAATGCGTATACGCAAACTCATACGCATTTGTAATTGGAATGCGTATTACGCATACGCATACGCATTTGAAAAATCCGGTATTAAACAACAGTATGTTGATCTCATGAAGAAACTACTGGATATGCTGTTGCACCTGGAAGCCACACAGTGGAAAGCATGCTTGGAGAAGAATGATCGGAGACGTCTTGGCCCACTAGAACTGGTCAATCAGCTGAAACCAGGGGCTCGTCGAATCGGGACGGCCGTTGGGCCGCTCTCTTAATGGACCAACTTGCCACCGCTGGAGCGAACTGGACGATGCATTCTGATCCATGCAAGCAGGAAGCTAGTGACTGAGCAGTGAAAGAAGTGAAAGGGCAATACAGTACGCTCGGTGTACATACGGGGTTGCGAAATAGGCACCAAGGTCTGCTCATAGGACTTTGGTCCCTCGTCACATCGTATCGTATCATATCGACGTATCGACGGTATCTTACTAATTTAGAGCGAAATATATTTATTTGTACGTATTCTGTACGCACAGCATATCAGTTCCCCTATTTCATTCGTTGTTGGAGAAGCAAAATGTTACTTTCTTCAGATGAGATGAGATTATCTTAATGAGATGTTAGATTTTCATTTCACAGACCAGATTTGGTGCAATTCAAATCAGGAAAAACGGCAGTACTGCCTTACCTTAGCTTAGAGATGCGCTGAAGACGGACTGGACCGTTCAACTTCTGGCTGGTCTGGCCCGCCATACCGCCGCCCCCCGGTGACCTGCATTTTTAGAAATTGGTGTAATTGTTCTGGTCATGATAAACTAGAGATAGATGTGCATGCATGGGCACTTTTTTCGATCTTTGACGGCCCGCCCGAAATCCTCGACGGCCACAGACCAGTGCACATCTCTAGGCTAAACTAAAATAAGTGGGTAAACAACCCAAAATTTTTACTGAACGCTAGCTTTAGCTTCCCTCGTTTTCACATGAGAAATCAAAATAATTATGTCAGCTCTAAACACATAGACACTAAACACTGGAAAAGAGCACTTGGACTCCCCAAAACCCGCTGGAATGGTGACACTTGACTTGGATAGTGCTTTGGAGTGATGACACAATCCCAGATGACCTGAAAGAGATAGGTATGTGCAAACCTTGAGAGACAACCGACAACAATGGAGGCGGGCTCTGCCTGCACTGATTGAGGATCCACAACGCCCCGACCTAGGGGAAAGCCAATTAAGTCAAACCTTACCGAAAAAAACGAGCTGAAAACGCATTTCCAGGCGCTTTGAAATTTTGGATCACCATCTGACGAAACCCCTACCACAAGCCGGCCCGGGCCTGTCTAATACAGGGTTCGTGCGGCTTTTGATAGCAAAATTCCCTGATCTTTCCCTTACTTTTCCATGACCAAAGTAAAAATTCCCTGACCAACCAGGGTGAGGAAACTGCAACCAATGTGAGAAAATTTTGAAAAATTGGCTTTGTAAAACGCATTTAAACGGTATTCAGAGGGTAAATTTCTGGTTTAAGTATAGTAGTATTATTATGTCAGAAGACCGATATTCAAAAGGGTGGTGTGAAAAGTTCTGACAGGCCCATTTGGCGGCGAGATGACCCCGGTGCTATCAAATTTTTCCCTGACCAGACAACAAATTCCGACTTTTCCATAACTCCCTGACTTTCCAGGTCCCGCACGAACCCTGATATATGTATGGTTCGAGGCCATACAGTATTAATGAAGAATCTAGAAAAGAAAACGGGCGACCGACTAAATCTAACCAATGCACCACAAACGTTCGTGCCGCTGAGGGATTTCCATAATAAGCTACAGTACTACGTTCAGAGAGGGTAGTTGGTTGAGCATCCGAACCCGTGGCACATAAATGCAAGGCAGAGTAAACGGTTGAAATAGTAAGTGGCACTCAGATAAACTGCGGAATATAACCGGAAAACAGAAAGCGCCGGATTCAAATCAGCTACATTAGACCTTCTGACAACGTTTGGATGCATCCAGACAGGAACCGGTTCGGCTCCTGCAGTTTTAATCGGAGACCAATCGCTTTACATTTTAATCTGGAAGCTGTCGTTGCGTAGTATAGCAAGTACCTCTTTCTTTAAGAAGAATGGGACTCCGCAGTGCATTTCCTCTACGCTTTTATTTGGTAGTGGTTGCACACTGCATCCATGCATTTTTATTTGTTGTCAGAAACTCACTGTGCAACAGTTTTACGCAACGCCATATATACAGCAACGCTACTATACTAGTATGGTGTACCGGTTATGGTAACGGCACCATTTGCCAAATAAGTAGGTGACGGTTACTGCCGTAATGGACGGTTCTTAATCACTTTCCAAGTTGCGTCCACATCAACAGCATGCAAGGTAGGCCGCGGATGAATGTAGACGTCTTCTTTAGCTATTATACCATATTTGGACAGTTCTTCTGCGCTTGTCTTGTTGAGCTGCGTATCCCCGCTTAACACCTACAAACAGAACTAAGACGACCGATAAAGAAAAAGCAATTTTGTCAGGTCACCACAACCTGGCACGCCAACAGAAGAGTACTTTGCCCTATGATCACATCTACTAAACGGATTGATGAATGCAAAATCTCTTATCTAAAAGACAGTACCTTCTCGTCTTCGTCAGCTGAGATATGATGTAATCGCATGATCATTGGCACCAAAATTTGTTTGTTCATCTATAGTACAGCTTGTTGAGAAGAAAAACAGCAATCAATAATAAAATGAAACATACAACAAGATAGAAACGAAAGAGTTTTCCTTCCAAAGCCAAGTTTGGACCAGTCAGATTTTCTCGAGGCAAAACAACGCTGTCGTTGCGAGCAAATATATGCTGAATTAGGGCGGTTAAAAAGAAGAAAACAAAAGCATCCACCAGTACCGCTTGTCTCAAGGCCAATCTTAGATGAGCTCTGTTCAACGTCCAGGACTCGTTCAAACTGAGGCAAACAAGCACAACCGTTTCCGCCATTCTTTTAAGCACCTAAACATACGTCCAATCGCAACGAGTACTCACTCAAAAAAACAGTACTTTCCACTTTTCTGGGGTCATTTTCGGCATGTGAGCTAGCTCTTCTGCGCGCTTCTAAAACAAACAGCTGATTGTTTGTATATGGCATTAGCATCAAGTGTCTCCTTAAACCATACATGTAACAGGTCCGGGCCGGCTTGGGGGAGGGGGTTTTCCGTCAGGAGGGAGTCCATGACATTATTTGTCCAGGGAGGGGTCCAAAATTTAAGAGCCCGTTTTTCTAAGTATCAACTCTTCCCGGACACATCACAACTTTTTGTCCCCTACTTAGCTAAAATTTCGCATTTTCGTGTAACTTGACATAAAAAGACATTTTAGCACCTTGCCGGCCATATTTAGAATCACAAAAGCGTTCTCATTCATACGCTACCCAAGACGAATGGATTCCAAACAAAAATTTTTTCGAATCCCTTCCGGACCCGATTTGACTCCTTCACAACTCCCATACCCTATTTTAATTTATCAAAATGTAGGGCTGTTTATTTTCTTCCGAACGCACAAATAAAATCGTGGGAGTGGGCAAACTCACTAGACTCCCTGCGGCTCATGTATGATCTCAGAGCCCTAATATTGGTTTTAAACTTTGGTGTATTAAACTATGTTTGCAAATCAGTTTGTTCAGTTATTCAACAATTCGGCCCTGTCGGTTCCGAGATACTGAACTTACTTGCCAAAACACGTGGCTAGACCCGTACATTTAAAAAAATTTTCATATAAACACTCTACGCCTATAATTAACGTATTTCCAGCCCAGCTCGGCCTATGCATCAAAGGAATGTAATCAAAGTACCGATCTTTCTTCTTCGAACAGCTTTAGGTTGTATGGCGAGGTATAGACAGCTGATCCCTCCAGTAGCAAGCTAAACCGGCCAACATCTGCTGGAACTTGTACTAGATCGCCTCGCTCTCCTAAGCCTAAATGCATCAGATTTACACCAACCAATTAAATGGACAGACTCACGGGTTATTAGAAGCTGAAACAGTAAAGAAGAAGCAAAACCTGAGTAAAGGACAGTCACGGAAAAATAAAAGAAAACCTTTTTCGAGTCTATTCAAAAATTAAAGTGGTTGTTGATGTAATTTTTTTCCTTTCAGACTAGGAGTTTACTGGACAGCAGGAAGAGACGCCAGCTCCGACAGCCTCATTTAACAACAACCCTCCCTCACACATGAAACAGGTCTGCCCCCACCAGACTTAGGTCAGACACCACCCGATCGGGAACGCCCCGGTCCCAAACATAGGCAAAGGGGGTTTAGAGCGGTTGACACCCACTCAGGTTCATCATCACCATCAAACACACGGCTTGCACGGGTGCAGGGCAAGGGCAGCCATAACAGACCAGATGTTGTAAACAACACCAGGTCCCCGCCGCCATAAATGGTTTTCATTCCGCCCAATTTTGAACTGAATCAAAATATTTTTGGTCCAATTGTTAATCGATGTCTTTTGCTAATTCTGGCCGAATTCTATTCGGCGAGACTTACTTGCTCCTGAATTTTGCCCTACCGGAATGAAAAATTCAGAATTGGCAATCACAAAACTTAAAACTTAAAATATCCGACAAACAGCTGGTTGTCCTCTGAACAGAAAGCTTGAATATGTGGCCTCATTTAGGTGTTGATTGTGAGACCTAACATGTAGAAATTGTAGGTCCGTTTTTATCAGACAGAAGACAGCTCTATAACTTTCGAAACTGCCAGCCAGATTCAAACTGCTGGTGCTATAAAGTACATGCACCCGGAGCCTACTGCACCCCTCACCCTCGCTGGCTTCAAGGCTCCTCGGCGGTCCACACCTCCGTCCGAAAAGCCGGCGACCATTTTTGGGAAAGCGGTTTTATACTCTGCAATCCTCCCCCAGGCGAAAAGCCACACCCCCTCCATTTATTCCGGCCTATATATGGACGCACTGTACATACCTTCCACGTATCGTGTTAGAATAAGGTTGAGTGGCTGTGGGGTCTCTTCTTCATGCACTATCTTGACAACTTCATTCAGCATGAAGACGGGCTTCTCATCTGGGCGTCTCTGATCATAACCAGTCCTTGTGGACGGCACTGCTTTCAATCGTCTTACTATGTACGTATTCTGAAGCTTTGCAACACTACACAAACCAATTTAACGAGAAAAGAATAACTAAAGTTCATTAATAAAAAGGTGCTTGAGTAAAAGACACATTCTTCCTTGCCACGATCCAAACACATTGGACTATTTCCACACTACACCCTTTTAAAATCTTATAAATAGCTATATACAGTAATGTAAGTTCCAAAAATCGTCCATAGAACTTTTGCTTCCTCATCACATCATTCAAATAAACAGTCAGGCACTTAACGCTTCGGCACTCCTCTCGCAAAAACCTCCCAGGTGGTGTCAGGGCCACCCCCGCAACTAGGAATGGGACCGGTATACGGTATTTTTACAGTGTATAATGAATGCCGCATAGTTGTTAAATCTGAATAAGCAAGATTTTTGCAGTAAATTCATGTCATTTTCGAGCTTTTAGAGGTCGAAATACCGTTTTTTGGTTTTGTAAGCCATGCTATCGGTTAGAAAAACACAAAAATATACCCTTATGCATACATGGGCCGGGGGGTAAGGGGGGTATATCCCTCCCCCTCGGTCGGCCATACCCCCCCTTCCATCCACCCCCCCCCTCCCGGAGGGAGGAAATTTTCGCTTATTTAAGGCAAAATAGGCGTTTTTTGGCCTTTTTCTTTTTCGGCCCCCCCCCCCGAGGTCTCAACCCCCCTACCCCCCTCCGGATTTTTCCGGCCCATGTATGCCCTTATGGTAGTTTTTTGGCTTCCTTGAAATGGAAAATGTGCTAAGTACTTCTAAAATGCTGAGAAACCCGCAATTTTGCTTTTGAATAAAATCAAAAACGTATTTTTGTTAGCATTTCACTAACTTGAAGTGAAGCAAATCTGTCCAATCAAAATACAGTTAATATTTACAATAGACATAATTCAAAATAAATTCAATATATTGTCGGCTCAGATTCAAATCTGTAAATAAACAGGCAGTACTACTTACTAATAGTAGGTAAACAAAACAGATCATAATCAAAAATAGCCGTGTTTTTTCACAGAAAGGCCGACCACAAAAATAATTTATGTTTTTAACCAGAACTTGGCGAACCATACATGTAACAGGTCATCCGCCGAAGGGGGAGGGGGGTTGGGGGTCTGAATCCAAATTTTGGGAGGGGGTTAGGCACTAAAAACGCTCAAAAATCGCAATTTTCAGCTAACAATAGTCAAAAATCGCTAATTTGGGCTGAAATACAGCTAAAAAGGGCTATTTTTAGGCGATTTTGGCAATTTTTGTGTCTGAAACTGTAAAAAAACGCCAAAATTTGCTCAAAAAAATTACTTGCCAGAAAAATCGGAGGGGGTCGGAAAAATCGTCTCGGGGGTCCCATCCGGGGGTCTGACCTAAGTCGGGTTGGGGCAGACCCCCAGACCCGAAGACAGGACTATTAGGCGACGCCGAATAGGTGATTTAGCGGTACTATTTGGCAACGGTACTATTAGGCAAGAGGAATAACTCCGCACGACAACATAGGTTACCACTAAACAATGCAAACAGATTTCAAGGACGCGTTTAAAAAATAAGTGCAACACCATGGATGGATAAATTGCAACTCATTGAGCACTCGTTAATAGAGTAGAAAACATGTCAGAACTTTAAATTTAATTTTTTGTGAAAACTTTACAGATGAACATGCTATAGATCCTTGACTGATTCTGAACGGCCGCCTTCTGTTTGGTTTGATACTATCATCTTTTAATGTTTTTTGTCGCCTAATACAGGGTGTCTCAAAAAAATGATCACATTTCGTTTTACTGCCATTTCCGTAAATTTTGACCAAATAGGCTGAAATTTGAACCATAGGTGCCAAAAGTCGGGCAATTTTATGTGTTAAAGTTTGGTGCACTAGGCTTGACTCAATCCCGAGAAATTTCAAAAAAAGTGAAATTTGGTAATTTCAATTGTGAAAGTCGGTCACCGAAAAATGGAAACATTTCCTTTTCCTGTATCTTTTCTAATTTTTGACGGAATTGGATGAAATTTGGAGTGTAAACGCAGAAGTTCAGGGTAATTCGTGTGTAAAAAGTTGACGCATGAACTCCAACGCTATCGTTAGAGCTTAGGCGATAATGTAATGTAACGTTTTTTCGGTGACCGGCTTTTGGTATTGAAATTACCAAATTTCACTTTTTTTGAAATTTCTCAAGAATTGGTCAAGCCTAGTGCACCAAATTTTAACACATAAAATTGCCCGAGTTTGGGCACATATGGTCCAAATTTCAGCCTATTTGGTCAAAATTTGCGGAAATCGCAGTGAAAAGAAATGTGATCATTTTTTCGGTGACCGGCTTTCACTATTGATTTAACAAATTTCACTTTTTTTGAAATTTCTCGGGAATGAGTCAAGCCTAGTGCGCCAAACTTTAACACATAAAATTGCCCGAATTTGGGCACCTATGGTCCAAATTTCAGCCTATTTGGTCAAAATTTGCGGAAATGGCAGTAAAAAAAAATGTGATCATTTTTTTAGACACCCAGTAGTACCATCGTCTAATAGGCGTCGCCTAATCGGCATCGCCTAATAGTACTGTACCCCCAGACCCCCTGTTATACGTACGTGGCGACTATTCATATGATAACCTGGTGTAACTGGGTGTTTTAAAGCGTTTGCAGCATACGGTATTATACAATATCGAAAATACTATACCGTATATTTATACCGGTCCAATCCGTACCCGCAAGGCCTTACCGCAGGTCTAAGGGCAACTAGGCATGTGAGTACTTTAGCTTTTTAATAGTCCATTTCTGACCTCCCTGATTTCTCCCCCCCCACCTACACCTAACCCCCAAATTAATTGGGTCTAGATTTAGGGGATCAGGTGTACCATGGAGGGAAATCAGGAACCGATCCCAAACATAAATTAATGTTTTTAATTATGATAAATAATTATAAATTAACAAGTTTTATCGATAAATATCGATTATCGATAGTTTTTTGGCAAAATTCCAAAATTGTCTAAAATGGTCATGTCATATATCATTTGAAAGCCCTTCGCCTGACGAGTCTAATTATCACTACATCAGCATAGGGAACGCCCCAGGAGGCCTGTTTTCCATGTATAAAAATACCCCTAGAGACACATCATGGTAAATGTATAGTTTCCGGGCGTAAAATCAGGAACCAACCCCAGATTGAAATAAATACTTTTAATCATCATAACTAATTATAAATTAACAAGTTTCATCGA
The DNA here is from genome assembly GCA_030248155.1 of Sabatieria punctata. Lineage (NCBI taxonomy): Eukaryota > Metazoa > Nematoda > Chromadorea > Araeolaimida > Comesomatidae > Sabatieria > Sabatieria punctata. The sequence continues at coordinate 31,072 of JASANB010001279.1, forward strand.
TAAATATCGATTATCGATTATTTTTTTGGCAAAATTCCAAAATTTCAAAATCGTCTAAAATGGTCATGTTGTATATCATTTGAAAGCCCTTCATCTGACGAGTCTAATGATCACTACATCAGCATAGGGCACGCCCCTGGGGGCCTGTTTTGCCAAATATAAAAGTGCCCCTAGGGGACGCATCAGTATAGGAACGCTCTAGAGGGCCTGTTTTTCAAATATAAAAATACCCCTAGGGGTATGCATCACTATACTGATGCGTCCCCTAGGGGTACTTATCACTATACTTATGCGTCCCCTAGGGGTACTTTTATGTTTTTAAAACAGGCCCTCCAGAGCGTGCCTTATACTGATGCGTCCCCTAGGGGTACTTTTATGTTTTTAAAACAGGGTCTCTGGAGCGTGCCATATACCTATGCGTCCCCTAGGGGTACTTTTATGTTTTTAAACCAGGCCCTCCGGACAGACATGGGCTAGCATTTCGGCTGAGGGGGGTAGAATTTTCAATTCCTGAGGGGGGGCTGAGGGGGGGTAGGAGCGCCTGAGGGGGGGCTGAGGGGGTGGTAAGCCAAAAAGTCCGATTTTTGGCTAAGATCAAGCTTTTTTGGCTTATTTTTCATTAAAATAAGCTAAAATAAGCTATTCTGAGCTCATTTACACCTAATCCAGGCATATTTTTATCATAATTTTGTATTCAAAATTCTTCCAAAAAATTCCTGAGGGGGGGTAGCGGCCGGCTGAGGGGGGTAGGTCAGAGCCTGAGGGGGGGCCAACCCCCCCTCACCTCCCCCCTTTGCCCATGTCTGCCTCCGGAGCGTGCCTATACTGATGCGTCTGTAGGGGTACTTTTATATTTGGCAAAACAGGCCTCCCGGTGCATCCACTATGCTGATTTAGTGATCATTAGACTCGTCAGGCGAAGGGCTTTCAAATGATATGTAACATGACCATTTTGGACGATTTTGGAATTTTGCCAAAAAATAATCGATAATCGATATATATCGATAAAACTTGTTAATTTATAATAAGTTATGATCATTAAAAGTATTAATTTTAATCTGGGCCCGGTTCCTGATTTTACGCCCGGAAACTATATAGGGTAGGCCGGGGTAATTCGGCACAGGGGGGAATTCGGCACAAAATTTTTTATTGGATAATTGCGTTCGAACGAATGCAGCTAGATGAACGGTTAATGCAGTTATGTAATGCGTATTGTGTGCTGATATAATGTATAAAATATTAACTCTATCTGCTTAATCAATCGTGAGCTACAGGTCATTGTTTGACACCAACTAAAAAAATCCGATTTTTGTAGCTGAATAAACCTAAAACTACATTAGCTCGGACGGATTAAAAATCTGCAATTAGGTTGGTTTCCTTCAAATATTATTCACTGAAAATTTCACTAAAATCGGTGCAGTAGTTTTTGAGAACCGACGACCCGCTTTCGGGGGCAAAAATGGCACAAGTAGACACGCAGGTTTTCGCATCATTTTGGAATGGAAAAGCTGTTGATTACGGTAGTTGAAGTCAGTTTTCCCGCAAAAAATCGGTTTTTTTCAAAACTTTCGTTCAAAAACGGTTATTTTTGCTTAGTTTATGTATTTTAAGCATCACCATGCTGATTTACACAGTAACCAGTTATTTTACGTTAATTAATTAACTAATTAATAATTTTAATTAATTAATAAAAAATTGTTAATCAACTGCAAATTGCTTATTTTCTTGGTGCGTAAGCCTTTAGCAGTGTTAATAGAATGAAAACATTGACATTTTTTACACGGAGGCCCGATTTAGCATATGTTTGTGTGTATGCAAATTATGCATTTATTCAACCACTGTTACACATACAAAGTAGGTTTTCTGCTTGAAGCAAAAGCTAGAAACCTTCAAATAAGAGCTCCATGAAAGTATAACGCTAGAACTCTGCCTTTTTCGATTGCCAAGTAGAAAAAAACAACTTATGTGGGGATCATATTATCTCAACGTTTAGAAAGCTGTAAAAGCCACTACAACTGTACAATGCTGGCAAAAATTGTACTACAGACTCAGATGAAGTGGCTCTAATCGTAACATTCCTTAAGATGGGGCTGTTAGGCTTCAAAACCAAATTTTCCGCGTTGTGCCGAATTGCCCCACCGGTGGGGTAATTCGGCACATGAATAAAATCGAAAAGGAATCGCTCGCCATTCGTTGTAGAATGGTCGGAATGGCTTCAAACCTTTTGCACAGTGTAACTAAGAAAAATTGAAAAATTCCGGACCGAAAATCAGGTTACTGCTGCTAAGTTGGGCCGAGATATTTTTGAAAAACTGAAAATGGTGTGCCGAATTACCCCGGCTTACCCTACATTTACCCACATCAGTATGGGGCACGTTCCGGAGTTGTCCAGTCATAAGAAAGTTAATTAATTAATATATAGTTGATTTCTGATCTTCTCTGATTCCCCCCAGCTACACCTAACCGGATTTGTACGCGCTATACTGGTATAAAATAGAAAGATATCGTACGTACCCTTTTCTGCATCCTTAGATCGGTTTTTATTTGTTTGCCACAGTTAGCGCAGCGCCACAACCATTTTAACATGGTTGACCCAAAAAACAAACGAAGGCAGAACAAAGAATTCGCTCACGACGACAGCAGTAGTGACCCGTCGCAAACAGTTCCAGTAGCAAAACCTAAAAAGACACCGTCCAGTCCACACCACAGTCGTAGCACCGTCGGTCTCAACGGACCACACTCCTATTATTCGTCTCTTCCGTTTCTAAGCACCGCTTTTAATTCAAATTGGCAGTTAGTAGTTTACGCACCGTACGCACCGTTCGCACCGTTACGCACCGTACGCACCGTTACGCACCGTTCGCACCAGCAGCGACCCCCATTGGGCGCCGATCTTTCAGAGCGGTGAAATTGCTTAGATCGATTAGAGAACCGTTCTATTTTAGCTTGCATTAACAAATTACGCGTTTTGGTGGAAAAATAGTTGGAAAATCAGCTTGTATTTTGTATTAAAATTTAAAAGAAAAAAGCGAAAATAATCACGTGTGTCACGGCGGCCCCGGCACCCATGGAAGCGGTGTGTTTGTCACCCATCGCTAAACGTCTCAAATTGTGTCAGGCAAAAACGTGTCATCTCGGCACCTTTTCTGATTGACATAGTACCAAAATGGGAAATGATTGGCCAAAAATTGGACCTGAAGGGTTTCATGGTGATGGGGCAACCATTAAACTAAACTAACAATCCAAATGTTTTTACTTCATGGCTGACACCAAGGACAAACTCGATATTGGTGATGCTGTCAGTGGTTCCGCTGCATTGTATGTCCGGTCGAATTGTTATTTTGTTGTTGTAACTTTTTGTCCTTTTGGACTAGGAGTAGCCAACTGCTATAGAGCAGGAAGAGGCAGAAGGACCGGCAGCCTCCTTAACAACAACCCTCCCCTTTTGGGTGGGTGGGTGCAAGACAGCGCCGGTTTGGTCCCCATTTATCTACTTGCCATTGCTGACTTTTGACGGCCTGGGTTGGGCGGGTTAGGTGTAGCTGGGGGGATCAGGGAAGGTCAGAAATGGACTATATATTAATTAATTAACTTTCTTATGACTATACGACTCCGGAACGAGCCCTATACTGATGCGTACCCCTAGGGGTATTTTTATATTTGGAAAACAGGCCCTCCGGAACGAGCCCTATACTGATGCGTACCCCTAGGGGTATTTTCATATTTGGAAAACAGGCCCTCCGGAGCGTGCCTATACTGATGCGTCCGACTAGGGGTATTTTTATATTTGGAAAACAGGCCCTCCGAAGCGTGCCTATACTGATGCGTCTCTAGGGGTACCTTTATATTTGGCAAAACAGGCCCCCGGGGCGTTCCCTATTCTGATTTAGTGATCATTAGACTCGCCAGGCTAAGGGCTTTCAAATGATATATGACATGACCATTTTGGACGATTTTGAAATTTTGGAACTTTGCAGAAAAATAATCGATAATCGATAGAAATCGTTAATTTATAATTAATTATGATCATTAAACACATTAGTTTCTGTTTGGGATCGGTTCCTAATTCCCCCCAGCTACACCTGATCTGGTTGGGCTGGGCTTTGTGTCCACTACTTCCCATCGCCTCAACAGGTTTCGAACCCACAAACACATCACTTCCATGGGTGCCGGGGCCACCGTGACCAACGTGATTATTTTCGCTTTTTTCTTTTAAAATTTTAATACAAACTGATTTTCCAGCTACTTTTCCACCAAAACGCATAATCTGTTTTAATGCAAGCTGAAATAGAACGGTTCTCTGAACGACCTCAGCAAATTCACCACTCCGAAATATCGGCGCCCAATTGGGGTCGCTGCTGATGCGAACGGTGCGTAACGGTGCGTACGGTGCGTAACGGTGCGAACGGTGCGTACGGTGCGTAAACTACTAACTGCCATTCAAATTTCGCGTTTTGATCGGCAGGTTATGGGGAGATGATAATCACTGGAATAGAACGCTGGACTGGAATGGAACAGCCATGATAATCGCTGGAATGGAACGGGAATCACTGGAACGGCAAATTAGACCGTCAAAATACTTTAAAGTTTAAACGCATTCTGCAACTATTTACGAGATTGTATGCGTCTGGAACCACCTACGCGCAACATATTACCGGATGGAAGCTTTCTCAGCTCTGTTTGTTTGCTGTCTATTCGGACGTAAAAAGTTTTCTCTTCTTAAAAAATCATGGACATGCTTATACATCAATAGCAAACGGGATTGCAACACAGTTGTAAAAACAGAGCAGAGCCTAGTCTCAGATAATAGTTCATCATAAGGTTTTCATACTTTTCCGCACAAAAAATAGCGAAAATTTCAATGCGAAATATCGCGATATCGATGTCGATATTGGAAAAAGGGTCGATATTAGTGTTCCGACGATATCAAAATTCGACGATATTCGATATCGATGTCGATATCGATATTTATAGTATATGCAGGAAAATCTGAGAATTTGAAAGAGCAAACTGCTCTTGCTGCTTGTCAGTCAGTCAAGCACTGATGGAATCAGCGATCTGATATCAATTAAGTACATAGAGAATCGCAGAAAAGCTAGTGGCCCTTCTGAAGCACTTCAATGAAAAGGTTGACCCCTCAGGCCGATGCCCCCCATTACGCATAAATGAGCTCAGACAGAATAGCTGTATTTTAACTTATTTTATTCACAAATAGGACTAAAACCTTTATTTCAGTAAAAAATCGGACTTTTTTGCGTACCACCCTTTGAACCACCCATCAGCCGGCGGTACCTCCCAAGGATTTAAAAATTTATGACCCCTCAGTCGAAATGCTAGTCCATGTCTGCTTCTGCCCTCCTGCTTCAAGTGTGTGGAGTGAGAAGCTCTTCAGTGTTGCTGCAGACATTTATGAACCTAAGCGTTGCTGTCAGAGAGCTGAAAATGCCGAGAAATTGATGTTTCTGAGAGCTATCATGCCACGGTTAGGTTTTGACTTTACCATCGATTTCCGAGTTGTCCAGGAAAAACTGTTTTTTAGTGGTCCAGAGAAATAAACTTGGTGTCAGTATTGTTGTTTTTCCTACTTTTCCGCGCATAAAATATCGAAAATATCGACGCGAAATATCGCGATATCGATATCGATATCGATATTGAAAAAAGGGTCGATATATCGACTTTTCGATATCGATATCGATATATCGTCGGAACCCTAGTCGATTTATCGAGTTTTCTGGAAAAAGGGTCACGATATCGTCAGAACCCTAATATTTCGGAGCTGTGCCCTGATTGCAACCTTGAGCGGCACACTACCAGCCACCTAGTGTTGTTTAATACCGGATTTTTCAAATGCGTATGCGTATACGCATTCCAATTACAAATGCGTATGAGTTTGCGTATACGCATTGCAAAAAGTAATGCGTATTTTGCGTATTGCGTATGCGTAATGCGTAATCTCAGAAAGAATGAGAAATTTCACTGAACAGCTTTTATGGCTCTATACAGTATGCTGTTTAGGTTAACTTTATAATGCAGGATTTTTCAGACACACTTCAGGCTTGATGATAAAATTCTGCCCTCAAAGAATTGCACTATAGTATAAGTACAGTATAAGTATGTTTTAACAGGCAATACATAGATATGCCCTTTCCTACAAAAAATTTAGTTGAATGTTCATTTCCGGATGAAGTCTAGTAGCATTCAAAAATAATCAGCACACGGTAGAAGCACAAACAGATATACAACACAACTGATGTCACACAAATCCGTAGAAACTTTAAATTCAAGGATTTGTTGCACATTTCCTTTCCTCTTAAAACTGAGCATATTTTTTAAATATTAGCAAGCACAACTTAGTTAAAGCGTCAAATTATCTCAGAAAATTTCTGGTAACCTCACCTCACACTAAAAACATGAAGAATGACTATTTGGCAACAACTTGAACTTTTTTTTCGAAATTTGAAAAGGCAGCTATTTTTGAGACCCAATATGCATTACGCAAAAATATGCAAACTTTTGGCAGAATGCGTAATAATATTGCGTAATGCAATTCAAATGCGTATGCGTATGCGTATGCTATACGCATTCTGAAATACAATGCGTACTTTGCGTAATGATGTGCGTAATGCGTATACGCATGCAATAGTACAGCCACCATTGCAGACTGTGCAACCAGACCCTCGCTTCTGACGGTACAGGATCTATGGACCGACCCAATCGCCTCTGCCGCTTTCCTGGGGATATAGCTGCATGCGGCTATTAACAACAACAACAACAACAACAACAACAACTGACAACCCTAATATTCCCTATGCAGTTATCTTGTTTAATTAATCCTGAAAACTTGAGTCAAATCGATAACACAAATGATCGAGAATGAATCGTTTGAGTAAAGTTCGAAAAAAAGGGGGTGGACATTTTTTGGCCCATACTGTATGCACAGAGTGTGCCAAAAAATAACCCAGCAGATTTTTACTGGTGAAGTAACCTTGTTTGTATTGTCATGGAATATTAAAATCTTGTTCCATATATGGTACCGGCACCCATGGTCATTCCCCAAACGTGGGGTAGGGATACCATATGGTGCCACTACCCTAAGTACCGGTACCATATATGGCACCGGCCCGTTATACGGTGCCAGTACCATAAACGGCGTTAAGTGCCTGACTGTATAACTACCCTTATTAAGTGCCAAGTGGAACGTATGTTCTAAATTTCACCATTGGTCAACATTTCGGAAATGGGAGCAAAAAGAAATGTTATCATAGTACGTAGTATTTCTGCTTGCAGTTTTGTACTGCATACAGTACATTGTACGTGCGTACTTCTAAATTTAGTCGAATGAACGTAGGGCCAAGTTCAGTCTAAAAGCTTACATAAGTGTACCCGTTATGTATATGTTATTCAAATAAAAGTGTTAGTCTACGCTTGTTCCGCTGGGGTAGTGACCCATGCAGTTTTAGGAAATAGTTGCAGGATGCATTTATTTAGGGCCTTTTGACGGTCTAATTTGCCATTCCAGTGATATCCGTTCCATTCCAGCGATTATCAAGACCGTTCCGTTCCATTCCAGCTTTCCATTCCAGTGATTATCATCTCCCCGCAGGATACGGTAGCTTCCGATACCGGACTTTTGTGGATCAAAGTTTAGAAGGTCATAGAACTACTGAACATTTTTGAGTGCGGTTTGTTTTGTTGAACTTCTCTTAAAATTGTCTACACAGCTGCATGATAATAATCTAGAAAAAGAAAACACTAGAAAAATCGATATTTCTTTGCCCATCCCTATAATAATACTGATGATGCGTCCTTCTAGGGGTATTTTTATAGTTGTAAACAGGCCCCCGTGTCGTGCCCTATGCTGACGTAGTGATAGCTAATTAGACTCGTCAGGCGAAGGGCTTTCAAATGATATATGACATGACCATTTTGGACGATTTTGAAATTTTGGAATTTTATCAAAAGAATAATCGATATTTATCGATAAAACTTGTTAATTTATAATTAATTATGATTATTAAAAACATTAGTTTTACTAATACTATTCGAATTCGGTATTTTTCAACCCGAATAATACCGAATATTGTAAAACCGTTAAAATTCCACTGTTTTGCTGAAATTTATGCAGAAATCACCGAGATATTTCTTCTTTTACATCTCTCTGTTCATTTTCTATGCTGAAATTTTGACAAACAATGACTATTCATACAAAAAGTCAACGAACTTCACAAGGTCAAGGTTTAACTTACATAATAATTAGAGTGCGAACTGGTATTGGGTATTAGGTGTATTGGGGTGTTTTCCAGGTATTGGGTATTGAGGTTTTTACCCTCCAATACCCAATACTACATAATTGGGACTGGTAAAAATAGAGAAAAATCGATGTTAACCTGAAAAATTGATCTGAAAAAATCGAAAAAGTTGATCCATGATTCGGTTTAGGAAGCTGTTTTCGCGTTAAGCAGCCATCCATCCAAAATCCCGTTTTTTCGGGGCCCCTTTCCCCCGAAATCGCCTTGCGTCGTTTTTTGGGAACCCCCTTCGCCTAAGGCGACGTCGTTTTCGGTTTACCCCCTCCCGATAAAAGTGCAGTACATACAGTACTGTAATGTTTTCTTGTTACTATACTGTACAATCAATTGAATAGATCGCTACAACCACTCTGGGAAGTTTTTCTGTATGTAGAAAAATTTGACAGAATATAATTAAATTGAAAATAATACAATCAAAGTTCCCTAAAATTCCAAAAAAGTGACATCGTTTTTTGCTAACCCCTCCGTCTCCTGGTGTGTCGTCCATCGTCGCATTTCAGCCGACCCCCCTCCCCCCTCTGGAACGACGTCGTTTATGGACGGCCTAATCAACTAAACGGTAGTAGAAGAAAAAAATTGACAACATTTTTGCCCCAATTTCCGCAAATTTTGACCAAATTGGCTGAAATTTGAAACAAAGGTGCCAGTAGGGGAAATTTTGTGTGTTAAAATTTGGTGCACTGTGTTTGACCCAATCCTGAGAAATGCACGATTGTGTGAAATTTGTTAATTTCAATGCCTATAGATAGAAATAGCGTTAAAATGGAAACTTTTCTTTTTACTGTCGTGTCGTTTCATCAAATGCTCGCCAATTTACTTGAAATTTACAGAAACTCTGCAAAGCTGTGGCTTATTTTATGAATTAAAATTGGCCAAATGAGCTGACAAATGGATTATGTTTGCCACCCCCAAATTTTCGGATTTTGACTGCATTTTAACCCATTTTTCCAGCCCATGTATGCATGGAAGTGGTACTATGGTACCGGCACCCATGGCCATGGGTACCATATATGGTACCACCACAGTCGCCGAACGTGGGGGCAGACATGGGCTGAGGGGCTGAGGGGGGTTGGCCCCCTCAGATTCTGACCTACCCCCTCAGCCGGCCGCAACCCCCCGTCAGGAATTTTTTGGAAGAATTTTGTATAGAAAATTATGATAACAATATGCCTGGATTAGGCGTAAATGAGCTAAGAATAGCTTATTTTAACGTATTTTAATGAAAAATAAGCCAAAAACCTTGATTTTAGCCAAAAATCGGACTTTTTGGCTTACCACCCCTCAGTCCCCCTCAGGAGCTCCTACCGCCCGCTCTGGAATTGAAAATTCTACCCGCTTCAGCCGAAATGCTAGCCCATGTCTGCGTGGGGGTACCATTTATATAGTACCACTACCCTAGGTACTGGTACCATGGCATAAAGGGCGTTAAGTGCCTGACTGTAATAGAGAGACGCTAGTTGCAGGTCTTATTCATGTTTTGAGAAATGATGGAGGATGTCCTTGCTGATGAAGACGTTGGAGCCGATTGCTGTGCATGCTTCAGACGGCCAGGCATAACGTACGTTCGCTTTTAAACCGACTTTAACGTAAAGAAATGTACTTACTATACCATCATACATAATGTCCTGGGCCGGAAAAAATGGTGGCTTTTCGTCGGCGGGGTTGCAGAGTATAAAATCGCTTTCCCAAAAAGGTCGTCAAACATTTGGAAGGAGTATTGCCCAGCGAGCGTAGGTATGGGCCGCTAGGGGGTTGACAGAAATTTTCTGTTTTTCCAAGAAAAGGTTGCCAAATTTCTCCCAAAAAAGTTCGCCGAAATTTTGGTCGGAGAGGGGTAAACCGCCCGGTCCATGTCTGCTCAGGGTTCGTGCGGGACCTGGAAAGTCAGGGAGTCATGGAAAAGTCAGGGAATTTAAAAAAAAGTCAGGGAAAAGTCAGGGAATTTGGAGTCTGGTCAGGGAAAAATTTGGTAGCAACAGAAACATCTCGCCGCCAAATGGTCCTATCAGAACTCTACACAACACCCTTTTGAAGATCGGTCTTCTGACTTTACATACTACTACTTAAACCGGAAATTTACCCTCTGAATACCGTTTAAATGCGTTTTTCAAAGCCAATTTTTCAAAATTTTCTCACATTGGTTGCCGTTTCCTCGCCCCGGTTGGTCAGGGAATTTTGATATCGGTCAGGGAAAGGTCAGGGAATTTTGCTATGCAAAAGCCGTACGAACCCTGCTGCTGCCTACTGGTGGGTGTTTTATAGCATTTAACTGAGTCAGTAGCATTTAGTTCAAAACACAAGCACTCAGTTTTTCGCTGACTTTCTAACTTTTCTGTCGCATATTTACCCTTTTCCTGTCGAAGCAGGACTATTGGGCGACGCCAATTAGGCGATTTTGCGGGACTATTGGCCGACAGAATTTTTTTTATAAAAAGACGACAGATATTTCTATATAGACGTTCGTCTCAACGCTATTATTAAAGCATAATCATCAGGTTACAACAAAATATCAACAAACAGAACAACATCTCTGGATGTCACAGAAAGGTGCTGGGGCCTGGAATGCCAACCTAGAGCAACTGCAGTGCTGGCCTCAATTCCACCAAGTCGCAGCCCAAGGTGCCCACCCACAGATGGAGAACACCTGTATACACCAGAAGACGAACCCTGGGTGGAGCACTGAATGGACATCACTGGACCATTTGAGACAGCTCCGGCCCACAACAAGTTAATTGTGGTGTTTTCCAAGTACAGTCGTGCCCCAAAGGACAGGAGAGAAGAGAGATCTGGAGAATGCTGAAGAAACTGCCGCGGATGTGCGTCGTTCCATAAAGCTGAGACATTCATAAGAAATCCTTCCATAAGACATTAATCCTCCCTAATTGCGGGTCAGCGCCTCAAACAAGGAAAACAGCAGTTAGTCGGGACAGGGAACAACAAGCCAAGGTCAACAAAACAAACCAAACGTAATATTCAGCAACAACACTACTTATCTATAAATTTAATCCATAGTATACTAATTTTTTTAATTTTTTTGTGTCGCCCAATAGTACCATCACAAAATCGGCGTCGCCCAATAGTCCTTGTACCGTTTCCTGTGATGTGTTCCGATTTCCGTCTTGCCGGTGGTCTTTCCGTTTTCCTTCGTTTTCATATTAACTGGGCATCCTCCCAAGCTGTAGTATGAAAATACATAACGTTAACAGGTCCGTCCCGGAGGGGGCGGGTTGTGTGTATGTCTGGAGTGGACCAGCCGGGGGGATTGAGCCTGCATTCGTAGGCTAGAGTACTAATTCTCTTGCCACATGGGCTGGCGTGGGGTTACATTTTCTTCTGCAGCGCCGTTCTCCATAGATTCCGATTGTTTGGGTTTTCTGTGATCGTCCTTCGATCTTCCCTCACTACATCCTTCCACCGCATTCTCGGTCTGCCCGACGGTCTTTTCCATTCGTGCTGTCTTGGGTCAAATTCAAGTAAGTCCTTGGTAACTGCTCTTCGCCCGTTCTGGTCACGTGACCAAAACTTCGAAGTCTGCTTTTTCCGAGCTGGTTGGGAGGCATATGTTTGCTGCGTCTTCTCCTGAGCTTATCATTGGACACACGCTGCTACCACTTAATTCTCTCCATCCTTCGTAGACATTTATTGTCAAAAATGCCTAATCTCTTGTAGTCCTTGGTTCAGTTGCCGTGTTTCACTTGCATATAGCAGAGAGGAAGTTGTCAGGGCTTGGTGGTACATGCTCAATTTGGTCACTAGAGGCATTTCTTATTCGAACCAGGATCGATTTCCTTTACAGTTCTCTGGTCAGTAGAAAGAGGCTGGAAGTCTCAGTCCGAATTTTATTATAGTTTTAGTTTGTTATGTCCTATATAATAGAATAGTTACCCTTTCGGTTCGGGTAGCACATCTTTATTGCAGAGCGCATTTTGTAATGTTGCAGAAAGACGTTCAAGGCTGTGGCTGTCGGTCAGGTGCTGTCTCTGTGTTTGTGTGGCACTGGAGTCTCCAGCCAACTGTTAAGTGATAAATTCAAAGTTCACACGCCCGCAGGTGAGCTTTGAGTGAGTGCGATGGAAGCTATGCGTGCTGGCAATTTCAGCTCAGAGTTTCACCAACTACTTCTTCTTGTGCTTTGTGTACACGACCCTGCTTTCGTGTCGCAACTCGGACAACGGTCTAGTATCTGTTGTGCGGGAGCGGGGCTGGAAGTATTCTGTGATCGCCTTGCTGGATGTGGAGGCAAACTACCTCATCGTGCTCGCCTATCAGTATACCAACCTAGCCAGCATTCAGGTACCTTCTGTGCTGTGCCAACCACTGCAAGTAGAGCTTGTCGACTGTAGATTCTTGACTGTTTCACCATTCCCACCGTGTTGGTTCTGTCTTTTCTGTGCCTTTCGGTGCGTTATCTAGTGTCGCATATCGTTGGCGTGTGCATTTGTCTGCTGGGCGTGGGTTGTTTGGTCTACACCGACTATCAGATGGGCAAAGGTACCACGGGAGGTAAGCAATTGCTCGGCTGCCTGCCTGCTGGGGACCGCGATTGATTGCAGGAACTAATCGACTGTTAGGCGATGCTTTATGCCTTGCGGGTGCAGCTTTGTACGGCGTCAGCAATGTGTGCGAAGAGTTTTTTGTCAAGAACTACAACAGAATAGAATACCTTGGAATGATCGGTTTGTTCGGCAGTGTCATATCGGGCATTCAGCTGTGAGCGCCGCTCTTCATTTCTGCGCCTTGAGAACACCCTGACTTTTCAGATCTGTGCTCGAACGCAACGAGTTGAACGGAGTACGATGGCTGGATTACAGAATTGGTATCTCAGTTAATGTGCAGTGTTTGTGCTGCTATTGTCTATTTTCAGGATTGCTCTACTTATCGTTCGCTGCCTGTCTATTTTTGTTTTATTCTCTGGTCACCGTCTATATACAGAAAACTAGTGCCACCATGTTTAATCTGTCCATTTTGTCGGCTGACTTTTACACGCTCCTCATTGGGCGTTTTGTTTTCAAATACACGGTAAGTTGTTTTTCTGACGTCTTTCGTTTCTCGATGTTCTCTACGATTGCCTCCATTTGAAAGAAAACGCGATTCGCATTTTTGATTAGCACGTCTTTAAGCCGTTCGACCGGAATTCCGGTGCCAAAACTAGATGTCTATTTTTTGTTTTTAGTAAGAAACGCTTCGTCGTTACTAAGCTTTAGCAAGAATGTTGGTTTTACTTTGCTTTGGGCAGTGTTATAATGTTATAGTTCCACTGGCTGTATTTCGCGTCGTTCCTGCTGGTGTTGAGTGGTTCGATTATTTATTGCTGGCGAGACACTCACAAACGCCAGAATGCGAGTGGGTGTCTTTGTTGCAACAATCAGCCTGAAACCGATGGCTCGGAGTTGCCTGCGCAGCAGCAGCAGTATAATGAGTTGCCGGGATCTGTCATTCCTCAACAAACCGAAATGAATTCTGTGGTGGTCAAGTATTGTCCGGTGCACGGGCCTGTTGTAGCCAGTGTCCCTGCAACGAGCTCTACTGCGTAATTACGACCAAACTTCTTTCCTGCTCTACCACTGACTGTATGCACCTGCTAAGCTTTAGACAGACACTACAGCGGACCCTCTGTCTCTCAGAATTTGATTTTGTTCCGCTTGTTTGTACACAAGTCGCAACATTGGATCGTGGTTTGGAGTTAGCTTGGCTTGTTGATTTGGGCTGGCTGGTGTTTGAGTCTTTATGGGAAAGTTTAGCTAAGCTCAAACCCGGTTGGGGTGAAAATCCGAAATTTTGTTGGTAGGATCATACATGGGCCAGAAAATGGGCTGGGTAGTCAAAATCTGAAAATGTAGTTGGGTGGGGTCGTTGGGGGTAGGATAGCCGATTGAGAACTGATTAATTTTTCTTTCAAAAGTTAATTAAGAACACCGCTTTGACTATGCCCACCTCCATTCCCCATCTGAATGACACAATGTGAAATGTTTCTAGGTTTTCTGTTATTGTTTTATGGTATCTGATCTTGCGCCGTTTACAAAAGGTGTTTTAGGTTAATTGAAGTTTGACTTTAATTTTATCGTTTAATCGATTCCAATATTGGATCTGATCTCGTTTTAGTCGTGTGTTTTCAATTTTTGATACTTACAGTGCGCTTTATACATCTAATATAGTAACAGATGTTGTACTGAGCTAATTGTGAAAAATTAGTCGAATAGATTTGCGCATTGCTGTAGACGCAAGCGCTCTAACAGTTGAGCTGTTTTATTCTTCTGCCGTACCACTGGGCTTTGATTGATCTCTGACTGGTGCCAATGATTGTTCTCGGCTTTCCTTTTCCGGTCACTGTAAACCTGGTAGGACACGTCATCCAGTGCATTATTTAGCATTATCGATCGATTCTAAATTATCGTCTCTGTGTAGATTAAATGTCGTTGTAAGAGTTTGAGAAGAAGCCAGTCTAATACGTAGCGTGACCTGCTGCTTAGCAACCGAGCGGCTGCCTGGCTGGCACACACCTCAGATGGACCGCAGCGCCATAAAAACCAGTGCGCAGATTGTGAGAGAGGCTAAAAGTGAACTCTACTCGCGGTCTACGGCTGCCCGTCTGCCGCTGGCCACCGGTCGTCCGCAGACCCCGCTCAGCGCCAGTCGCCTGACCCTTCGGCGCCCTCACAAGTGCATTGCTTGGCTGCTCTAGTTGCTTTTTATCCTCAACCTTTTCAGGTTAACCGCTTTAACCCCTTATGATGACGTTTCTACCAGTTGGCTGTCGTACTCAGCAGTGGATTATAGACGTCCCCGGTTACGTCCGTTGTCAGTTTTAATCACCAGCAGTAGGTGTGATGGCATTCGAAGTGAACTGAGAAATGAACAGGACAAAGAATGTATGTGTGGTGTGGTGTGGTGTGTTGTCTGTGGCCACAAATTGGTGTCTGTTTCAGCCAAATACTTCTCGCACACAACTAAACATGTTCGCACGCAAAGCCTGTCTGCGCGCTCCAAGAGCGGTGTTGAATCGGTGGCCAGCGGTGGTGACAGCGCTTATGACAGTCGTCCTTCCAGCTCTGAACTTTCGCTCACTTCCGATCAGTTGCAACAGATGCCTGCAGAGCTTTCTACTCAGCTGCATATCCTTTGTTCTAGCCAAGGTAACCAGAATCAGTTGGTTTGGCTGCTTCTATTAATCGTTTCAGATAGCAGTGAGGTGCTGCGAGCATGCCAACAATTGCTGGACTGGTCGTGTTTTCGTGTCAGCAACTGTCATCACGGCTACCAAAGCTACGTGATCAAACATCTTCTGACTAAATGGAATTCGGAGAATGCCGACACAGCTGTGGCCATGGCCACTGTCTGTTTAGCGGTGCGTCTAGGTTCTGAAACCAAAAACGTGCGGGACTAAAGATAATTTTCAAGTAGCCTTCTACCGTTCCCTTTCAGCGTCTAGCTCAGGCCAAACGGCCACCCGTGTGTTAGGCGCATCTGCGTCGTGGTTTGCCAAATGGTGACATGTTATAGGATGTTTCTTGCCGACCGGTTCGTCTACCCAATTTTTAAACATGACCGTTTCGTCCTACAGCTTAGTCGTGGTGACTACAAAATCAAATGCCAAAACGTAACAAAACAAGTGTTCAAGGTTAGGCGGAGATTGTAATAGCTGTGCTAAAATAGATTTTATGAAAATACTGTGACAGCCGCTTCACGTTGCCACTTGCATTCTCTCTCCTCGTGGCCGGAAAAACTGCAAGATAATGAATAGTCGGTCGTAGTGAGCGCGCGTTTGCACTGAAACGATTGCAACTGTTAGACTCCTTGCCATTTTGTTGCACCCGTACCTGCCGTGGTAGTGCTGCATCTTTCGTCGTGAACATAAGCTCTTCGGTGACGTACAGTAGTTCTATGTTCAAATATCGAAGACCGAAAATATCGATGCAAGTGGCTGCACGTAGTAGTTGAAGAATAAGAAACCTATTAGCACACGTCGCTACCCCGGCGAGAACCCTACTGCCTATACATGTAACTTGTTCGAAACTAAATAGTAACTATTTTTCAGTGGAATATTTCTGGATACAAGTTGACGTCGTTGTATGATACAATTTCAAGCACGCCGATAGCGTTTGACCAAGTTTCTGCTCAATTATTGTCACTGTTCGTTGGTGAGTGAATGGTGGTTGATCGAGTTTCAAAGTTTGACTGTTGTATTTCAGAAAAGCTGCTTGGTAGATTATCTGTAGTATCACGCCGGGCTAGGCTCTTCGATCTTCAGTGTCTGATTGCTATCTGCAGTTTGGTGTCCGATTCTTCTCCTGTGCATATTCTCATGCTGAAGCGTGGTGTGCTGTCGACGTTGCACCACTGTTTAGAGCAGTGCATCACTCCACCTGTGAGTCGGTGGTGCTCAGTCTTGTCTACCCACCCAACTTTAGGCTAATACCGGCGTATTGGTGGAGTTGACTGCTCTTCTGCGTATGTTTGTAGAAGATGCGTCCGACTCTCTCATCCATGCAAGTCTTGCTCTTACTTTGCTACGCCTGATCAGAACCTTTGTAAATGTGGTCGATCTTGTGCTGAACGTAGTGCGCGTTATAAGGTTGGTTTGCTTTTATATGCTGATTTGTGCATTTGTATGCGGTGGTTTATTATGTGGTAATTCTGAGAATGCATACACTACACTGTATAGTAGGTTTGGTGATTTGGAGAGGTAAACTCATACATGGGCCGGAAAAATCCGGAGGGGGTCTGGAGATCTCGGGGGGGGGGGTCCCGAAAAAAGTCCAAAAAACGCCTATTTTGCCTTAAATGAGCGAAAATTTCTCCCTCCTGGAGGGCGGGGGTAAACCCCGCGGCCCATGTATGGGTAAACTATCAGTCATGAAGTCAGTCTGACATCTATGGCTCAGTGGGTGCTTTCAGTTGTCTGAGTGTGCGAGTGGAGTTTTGTGAAGAATTACTTTTGCACATCTCTCAGCTGGCTGAAGTCTCTACCACTTGTCTCACTGTTCACGGCACGCGTTCGGTAATACGTAAGCCACTCTGTACTTGCACGAGGAATGGCGCTGTCTCTTGTTGCAGGCTGTAATCGTTCGTTTGTTGTTTGTGCTGGGAAATATAGTGACTCTGAGCGGAAAAGCGCAATGGGAATTTTATCAGCAGCCCGGATTTATGGATGCTTTAAGAGCAATTCTACACCACTCCACCAACTGCGTATGGATGGCCAGTGGCTTGTTGATTCTGATTGCAGGCACTGTGTTTCAGACGAGTTTCAGTGGTGTGCAAGACGTCGACGTACTTATAAAGGTACGATAGCTGCTTTTGGTTGGTAGAGTTTGATTTGGTACTCCTGCAGTCAGTCAGGTAGTTAAGGCATTACTCTGCTAACATGCAGGATTGGTGCGCGAGTGTCATGGTGGGGCATCAAATTTTCAAAAAGCCCCTGAACCCCTGGAAATACTTATTTTTTACACGTTTTAATTAACAATAAGCAAAGCTAAACTACTACTATGTAGTACCTATCCGATCCGATGTGGCGGGGGGCCGTACGATGTACAGCCCTACGATCAGACGTGCGCGGTCCATTTCGTGACCCCTGATATCGTCATCTCGGACGCTGTGCCCTTCTTTCACTGCCAAGGCATTTCTAGCCATGCTGTTGGGTGCCAGCCACTAAGAGTGCCTGCCGTGGTGACGTCATAGTGCTGTCAGCTCCCAACGGCCGCCAGGCCGTACGCACTAAACCGGTATAGGCCTTATTGCTGGTTTCTCAGACAGCTCATGACGTTGTTGATCTTCTTTTCCTCCAACACAGGCATGCTTTGGGGAACGGCTTTCGGTGCAAGGGCAGATCCAGTCGGTTGCCATTTACTTATTTGCTGTAACCAGCTTTCGGTAGTCTGGGTGGGGCTTTGTGCCGACGACCAACTCTTTGCGGCAAGTTGCTGCGCCGAGAGAGTGAACTCACGACGTTGCGCACAGTGGCTATGCGGCATAAACCACTACACCAATTGTGCCGTCATAGTGCCTGTATTTTCGGGTCTGGGAGGGAGGGAGTTCCTAAACTGTCTCGGAGGTAGCCTTTCTAGCTACGTAGTGGGCAACCCAACCCAAGCCCCCTAGGCCCTAGTACATGAATGAATACTACCGACCAGTTAGGAATTTCTCCTCATGTACAGTATAGTACCAACCAATGCAACGTTGCGAGTGAATTGAGACCTCAGGTGTGTGTGGTATGTGTATGTATGGTATAACCTAATCGCCGATGAGACAATAAAGTTGTGCCGTTAACTAGCTAGCTCTTTTAGTTGGTTCGCTTATTGGCAAATTTGGTTGTTCACCAAGCTGTTGGCTCGTGTTTGTGCAGTGATGCAAAGTTCATCCAGAGATTAGTTGGCATATTGAGTAAGTGCTGCAGTTTGGTGTGTTCAACACAGATAGACAGCTGTTGCAGGTTGGTCGGACCTAAGCAATGACGAATTGGCGCTCAACTGTTTGGTGGCTATTCATAATCTGTCCTTCTATGGCACTTTGGATGGTTCGTCCTTCAACGACCATTTGCTAGTGGCTCAAGCTGTCCATGCTTTACTGATGAGCTACCAGATTTCTGTTGTGATCGAGTCTTGCAACGTTCTCGGAAATCTGTCCCAGAACTATCATGTACAGACGTGGATCTTGGAACGCAAAGGTAATGCACATTCTTGTAACAGATTCTGCGCCCCTACGTGCTATGAACTGGGAGCACTGGTAACGCAGTCAACGATGCGACGTTTAGTTCATATAATGCTGGTCTCCCTACTGACATCAGCAAACGTGCAACTGGCTGGCGCTTCGTGTGGCATTTTAATTAATTTGACACTCAATTCTTACGCCATTGCTGCGCTGGCTGAAATCAACGTCGACCAAAAGTGGGAGAGTGACAGTGAAGTAAACTGAATGAAAATAGCGGTTTTTACTTTAGGACGATGGAGATGTTGTTAAAGAATAAAGCCAAAAGCTGGCATCTTTGTGCTTTGGGCTGTAAATTGTTGTGGAACTTGCTGGCTTGTGACTGCTGCTGCTCCAATGTCTCTGCAGCGCTACAGAGCTTTCTACTAGAAACTACAGGTGAAATATGCACACCGGACTGCATCGACTACTTGTCGAGTTACGTTTTGACCAACCTTTAGACGAACCATCGGTCAGTTCGGACACGGACTCGTGCCACTCGCACGTGTTTGACAGTTGGGAAGACGAATATTGTCCGCTTGCTACTGAACTGCTAGACAAAATGATACTGTCAGTCCGTGAAGATTCTTAAGCGCACAATTAAAGCAAAACAGTTCTGATTTGAAGTGAAATTCAATATTTCTTCTGACTTCTTTTCTTCGGCTCTTCGGTGTTCAGTGCAAACCACATTGAGTGCAGAGCGCATGATCGGTGGCGACAAAGAATTTTGACTCCCGTCCAGCAGCAGCCGCCCCCTCCACACGCAGAAATCTGAAGAGACACTCGGTCTGGCTGCTAATTAATCTATGTATGTGGGGCTTGTCAAGCTTGCCTTGATTATTTTGTAACCACTGGGACACTGAGGACGGCAGAAGGGCGCTTGTCCAATCCATTTCGGCTTGCAGTAGCTCGGACCCAGTTGCCAGTCGATGTCTGGACTGCTGCGCCATGTTGGAAAGCACACAGCTAAACAGACGGCAGTGAAGACCAGAGCTCGTAGCTCCATTGCAACCCGCACTACTCGGACAAGTAGGGTAGCGCAGAGATTGTTGCATTTCATGTGCTGGGCGTGATCGCTCAGCTGTTTACTTTTTGCGCGTCCTGCTGTCTGGGATGACCGGAATTTGTCACTCTGATAAGCGGTGGGTGCTCCGAACGGCACACGTCACCGCTTAACTGACTTGCTAAAAGGGACTGTGGGTTTAGGAAAGCAGCTCTCAGCCAGCCACCCAAAACTTGCGCTGGTTTTATGGTTCGGTCGTCAATTGCCAGTCATAAATTTTGAAGCACAAAAACACTGACGAATAAGCAACGATCGGCCGTAGTAGATAAATGACCGGTCTCAGAAAGCCATCGCTTAGGTGCGCTGTGAGTGTTGCCCGTGCCGCAGTGCTCGGTCGGTGCGGTGGGTGGCATTGTCACTGGGAAGCCAGTGGAGGTTTAGCACATTAAATTTATTATTGGAAGGAAGGAGGCGTATGAAAAGTTTTTGCGAGCACACACTGCGCAGCGCTTTCTACGGTCACACTGATTGCGTAGTTAGTGGAGGTTCGATTTTCTAACTTTGACAGTTCGCTGGCGTGCGGTCACTGTTTAGCAAGTGGTTGGCGCGGCACAGTTGCGTGCTGCCACTCCATCAGCTGCTGGTGAGCCGTAGAACGGCATTGTTTTTAGGTGCCGCCTCCCGCCGTCATCCGTCTTCATTGCTGCCTGCTAATCACCATCTACACGACCGGCCAATAACTCTCGTGCCGTTGACATCGTCAGATCAACGATTACACTCTCTCCATTGCTTTCATCGACCGATATTCCCCTGCCTCCTCCTTCTGCTTTACCACCGCTGTTTCCTTACGCATTGGCAGGTGAGCTCCTGGTTCAGTGTCGCTCATAGATGTAGACGTAGGTATGAGCGGACGGCCGGTTTGTTTGCGCTCTGGTGTCTAAGAATTTTGTCGGTGCTAAGGATGGGATGGACGGGATTGATCGACCAAATTATGCCAACGCCGGTGGGCGCACGTACGTAGCAATCGTGTGGGCTGTTCTCTCAGCGCCATGCACTTGATCTATGCTCTTGCTGGTGCCGACACGGTTTCGCTCCTTCTCAACTTCAGCTCATCCTGATCGATTTGACTAAAGTGGAGCTAGGCTGAGAATGTTAGATGTAATGGCTCCACTGATAGTTCTCGGTGGATATTGTTTTATTTGGCTGCAATTTGTACGTGTATGCCATGCTACTGTTCCGGGAACTTTAGTGGTCCCTTGAGTACTCCACTGCACCTCAAGCTTTACGATCGATTTATTTTTTCTGCGAGCACTGACTATCATTTCGAACTTTGAGTGGCATTCAAACTGCGGTCCTCTGTTGTAACGACGCTTCAATTTTCTAGTCTTTCAGCGCTTTGGTCAGCGTGTGACGTGTTAGCCTTTGTCTGCGTGACATTTGAATTTCGCTTCGAAGGGGCTGTCTTGTCGGCACTCTCAGTGGGAAATTGTGTGCTGGTTGTGAGTAATGGCTGCGTTGAAAATAGGGAATTGACTTGTTGAGATGTTTTTGTGGCTCGGAACAGGGGAATTGCAGCTAGTTGATTAACTTTCTCACGTTCGCTAGGATGCGAATCTGAAAATCTTTCATGCGTTGCTGTTGTGAGGGCGCGCGTTGTAGTTATGAGAGGTTCAATTAATGCGGCTAGATACATTGGCGCTTGTTCCTTTCTGTGTAAGTAATAAATAATTATTTCCTTTACAATTTATCGTTAGCAAGCGGCGCCCATGTCAACTACTATGGCCGGCATGGAGCTCTCTTATAAATGGCTACCGATTCCTAAGGACCCTTGGCTTAATTTATATTATCTCTGGTTTAGAAGCAACGTCGCAAAAAGCCTATCTGTTTCCCGATTGGATTTCGCTTTTATAATGGTGTCTTCGTGTATAAAAAACTGACGATAAAAGCCTCAACCATTTAGTTAATAAGAGTTCTTGTGTCATTCGAGCGCTGCTCTCAGCAATGCGCTCTCTAAGCAGTTGCGCTCATCAGCTCATCCGTCCGACCAAATCGTGGTAGGAACCGTTAGAAAACTCTCCGCCAATCTAATCGTGGTTGAGAGCAAGGAGGGCTGCGCCTGTTGGAGATGAACAGCTACAACTCATCGGCTGTCTCACCAATTACTGTAGCGCCCAGATTCTGCTTAATCCAGACAACAAAGCCATCACTGAGTGCCATTACAAATGAATGCGGCCATGTGAGCGTGCTGTCGACGCTCATCTAGCCAATGATTTCTGCTGTTGGTTGGGCGGCACTTATTGTTCTGCAGTTAGATTAGAAGAAGTAATCCTTGGCTCCCCGAGGAAATGCACTTCTATTTGCAGGCCATCTAGTATCTGTGCCGGTCCAGCTATTTCTGCCGAATTAGCGGGCTTTGCTTACAGCACACTCGGCTTTGGTGGCGGTGCGGCGCGCTAGAAAAACTGCCTTAGATTTGTGAGTAAATTGCGCCCGGACGGCACTAGCCATTCTTTTCGCCGACGTGCATGGCGTCGCCGCCACGATTTACCTGCTGAGCATTGCAGGCAACCGACCGAGCACTTACTTTATTTAATCAAGGCACCGTGTTGCGGGTCATCAACTGCCCTCGGGCTGCAACTGAGAGTGTTTTGTTTATTGAATTATTCTTTCCATTTAGAGCCGGGTTTCGAGTTGCTGACGCTATCGGTCAATAGCCGCATGGTGGCCATGCAGTTGCACCCGTTGCTCTTCGTATTGGCTGTGTGGTCAGCGCGTGGTCAGCAGAGCTGGTCACTCACCGGCGGTCTCATGTTGCCCTCCGAACTGAACTGCCCCGGCAAGGCGACGCACTGCTACCAGAGTTACGTGGCCACCCGCGAGAAAGTAGAGCCGGCCGTCGAGCTGGCCATAGAGCACGCGCACAGCACTTACCTCCAGTCATGGCCCTCCTCCTGGCTCAACATCCACCACCTGCACACCAGCGACTGCAGCGACCAGAAACGTGCCGCTCACGCTGCCATCATTGCCTCAGAGAGAAAGGTTCTCTACTTTTTTACTTTTTGACCTTTTTCATACTGCCTTGCACGTACTTAAGCATCCAGTTGTGTTTAACCATTGCTTTACTTGGTTGTGAAAGAGTGAGAACAGAGTGGGCACTGCGCCGATGATTTAACTGAGATGACTGACATTGATTGCGTGGACCGAAAAGGCAAAGCGCTGTTTCAGCTGCACGGTTGAAGGGGTTGAATTTTACGTACTCTAAAGCCTAGTTCAAAGTTTTCAGCCGTCTTTCCTTTTCCTCGATAGTTTGCGTAACACGCACAAATCTTCCGTACAGAATTGTTCTTAAACGTTTCTGGACGGTTGGCTTCGTCTGAGGGGTGGCTCAAAGCGACACCGTGTATTGTGTGTACAATTGTATGTATGTATCAGGGTTCGTGCCGGTCAGGGGATTTTGGGTCTTGCCAGGAGAAATTTTGGGCGTCACTCCATAAAGTGTGTATTTTGTAGGTTGTAGAAGCAGCGATGTAGGTTTAGTGCCATTAATTTTGTTAAATGAACTCTGATTGTATGGGTATGACAGCTTTCCTCAGGGGTTCATTGGATTATTTTCTTACCTAAACACGTACGTACATGGTCGGCTAACAAGCTAAAGGGAAGGGAGACTGTGGTCCCCGGCCAACAGAATGCTTCGGCTACTCCCTCGAAAAAACCACCCAGATAGTGTCAGCGCCACGCCTTACCACATGTCGTAAGTTACTGCGTACGTTCTAGACCTGCTAGTTCTGTAGCGTTAGCTTTTAAACTGAATGCTAATTGGGCCATAAAAATCTTTTTGCTTTTGTCATTTTAATGATTGAGAAAGCCCTCTTTGCGCCAATCAACTAAAGGTTAGCAGAATTTACGCGTACGCTATTTTCTTATAGTGGTTCTGAACTACTGTACATGTATGTACCATTATATTATTGATTTGTTTATTTGAATCATCTGCCAAATATTCGTTTATAAATTCCTTGAAACCCCATACATACTAGGGGGGTTACCCTACAAAGGCCAGCCGCCTACGTTTCTTGAGACAGTTCTGGGAAACTCCTCCCCAACCCAAAAATACCAGTACTACGTACAGTAGTAGTGGTTGCAGTACTAGCAAACTGGTTAAGTTAAGATGCCTTTTGCTATGGAATTTATCGTTTCCGGTGCTGTTTTTCAAGACGAACAATTGTATACGTAAGTGTTTTTAGAAGCGAATTTTGCCATTCTCTGCTTACTTTTAACTAGCTAAACGAAATTTGGCTGCTTTAAAATTACTATTAAAATGATTGGTCTGAAATAAAATGCGGTCCAGTGCTAAGTATCATGCATTCATGGGCGGGAAAAATGATTAGGTTGGGGTTAATCAAAATCTGTAAACGTTGAGGTCGGTCTACCGATTTGGGGCGCGGCCATTTTTTGGGAGGGTGGATGGGTGGGTCCAAGAAAAGTCTGTTTCAGGTGGGTGGGGCTTGGGTCTGGGTACGTCGTGGGTGGCGAACCCCCAAACCCCTGTGTCCTATGTATGGTCAGTGTATGTCAAAGATTCCTGTCGTAAAACAACAGCGCCAATTGTGCCTACGTTACCAAAGTGCAAATGCGTTCGATCTCTAAATGTTTGGCCTGTTGCACCCGCTCGCTTGTTCGACATAGCTTCAGTCATGCTTATGTTTTGTTAACCAGTGATTCAAAAGCTGACGGAGCATGGAAGGGTGTAGTCTAAACTGACATTTTCTAAATTTATTGGTCAAGTGCACTCCAAGCTATTTGTGTGGCATGGCAGTGCATAAGCAGAGTTCTGTTTCAGGTGCAGATAGTGCTCGGACCTACCTGTGATTACGCAGTGGCCTCAGTAGTGCGCGTGTTGAGTTACTTCGCTACACCTGTGCTCAGTCCCGGCGCTCCTTCCATGTTTTTCGGAGTAAAGAGCGAGTTCCAATTTCTGACGCGGCTAGGCGCCCGTCATGATACGATCGTGGAGTTTCTGGTAGCCATTTCGAACAGTCCCCAAGTGCCTCGTTGGCGGTCCTTCCTGTACAGTTACGAACCCGACTTCGAACACTCTGAAATGCTCAGTCATGGCTTCTGCAAACTGCTTGGAAATGGCTTAATTTCCCGCTTCAAAGCCGAGGACGGCTATCACCTCACTGCCGACATGGTAAAGGAACCTCGACGATGGCTCATCACTCGAGTTGGTGTGAGCTTCGGAGGTCAGTTCTGCTTTTGTTGGTGGTTAGTGACGCACCGCATCGCACTGCAAGCAATTATACAGAAACACCAGTAGTAACTGCTCCCGGCAGTGGGGGCTGTGTTTTGTGTGGCAACTGTCGAGGTCTAAAAACTTCGGGCAATTATTTATATGGCGGCTCCGAACACTTTCTGAGCAAAAGGCAGGACGCAGAGTTATCGTTTGTGCGATCTGCACCTGTCCAGTGCAATCACATCTCATGCAACACCGAGTCTGCAGCTTTCGGTAGAAGAAGAAAGGTGGTGTGGAAGATGACGGGCCGCGGGCATTGTGCGGGACGGCTATAAAACTGCTTATGAATGGTGGCATAGGGCTTAGGGCTTTGTGAGCTTTCTTATGATTTCAAGCCGCTGTTGGCAAAATGAGCTCGCTCGTGCGTTATTGGTGGCACCAGCTGAACGACGGATGATTGCAGCGTTTTACTGCTGTCATTTGCACCGTTCAACGTCCATTTGTCGGCTCGGCTCGCCACTTCAATTCAACGATCGAAAGTCACTTCCGTTCTTCTTTGTCGTCTCCACCCGTCCGTGCCTTATCCAGCTCCATTTCTCTGCTACTTGTTTTCGCCCATAAGTCTCCGACCGGACAGCCGTGCATGCACACTAAGCTGTCTATAAGTTATCGTTATTTATGACGGCGCTTGTGGTTTTGCGCAGCGCCTTGTTTCGTGATTAACTGATTCCATTTGGCTAAGTTAGTGACGCGCTTTGCTCACTGTTTGTCTTTTGTCTCCAGAGAGTTGGTCTGTTGGCGCCCAGACTACTGGCCTTTGCCGCTTCTCAATTTGGCATTTGGTCTTTTTCTGCCATCCAGCGCCGGGTCTTCAAGCTGCGAAGAGAAATGACAATTTTAGCGGCGGCCAAGTGTGGTGGCCGGCCTTTGATCAGCGGAGTTGTTGCGCTGCTGGCAGTCATGCCAGACGCCTTGGTTTATCCTTGCTCTTCACTCACTCCTGGGACGCTACTGCGATCTGATTTGCCTCCACCCATGCTAATGCCGCGATTTCCGCTTCTGCCTTGCTCTTCGTCAGTTACCTCTCTGTTTAGATCGAATTTCTGATTTAGCAGGGGTCCACGATTTGTTTGGAGACCTTTTCGGATTGCCATCAAATCACCGCAATTATAAGCAAACTGTCCTATCATAATTAAAGTCTTCGTCTTCATTACTAACGGTCGGCTAGCCTGTATTTATTTCTAAATGATAAAATTATAGTTTGTAGATATATCAGCTCTCGTATTAGGTTCAGAAGTGCTGTTTGTCGCGTACGCACTGGCCTCTAGGTAGTACCGAGAGCTTGTTTGAAGGGTTTTTGGGCGAGTCTGTGTTTTACAAACGTAACGTTCTCATCAATCGTGGATTAAAGATTTTTGAGAAATCGCGTTGCTAGGTGTAGCTGCCGCTCCTGCTCTGTTCGGTTCCATCCGGTGTCATTTATCTTTCGAACCGAACAGGGATCTTGATTTATCTGGTTCACTTGCCCTTACGTGACGAGTTCTTTGCGCTTACCAAACGGACACTCTCAAGAGAACGACTCTATTTCATTTTATCCCTTAGGTAGGGTATGTTGCTGGTCCGTGACAGATTTTTTGCCGTCTGTCCGCTACGTACCACTCTTGCTAAACAACCACACATCCAGACCGGAGCCTAAAAAAGCTGGCGCACTTTCTCTATTTTTTGCCTAGATAAACTCTCGATTCGATTATGTCCAGCGGAGTATGTGGAGAGTTTTTAGCGGTATCATTTGTCAAAGACATTAGACAGTTAGTGCCAGAGCAATTCCACGCTGTGCGTGCCCATCAGCTCCATCCTTTCCCCATTTTCCTCCAGCCCCGCTAGCGCGTCACAGTGCCAGCCGTCGTTCTGTCGTTGAATTAGGGTTACTGCCTGCTTTCTCTAATTGGCCTCTTTGCTAGGACAGACCGTGATTGGTTATTTGCATGGTCTAATTGTACGTATGCATGCATAATCTACCCGTATATTTTCAGAACAGTCCAGTGCCGCCACACAATGCAGCTTGTGTTTTTGTGTCTTGTCCAATCAGTTGGGCTGAGAGGCAGTGCTGTCATCGCTGCCCTGTGTTATGGCGCCTTCTTGTAGAGAGAGTGCATGTGCTTTTTCGAGTAAGGCTTTTTGCCGAAGCACGCAACTCGAGAAAATTCGCTGCGAGTGTCAGAATATTATGTGCTCGTTTTTGCGTCCAAACAATCATCGTAATACGTATAATGACAGCTGGCCATTTGGATAGGTTATAAGTTTCGTCGTTTTTAGTAGGTACACTAAGGCGCCCGCTTCTACGTCTAAGCGTCTGTGAGAGTAAAACAGACGCTGATTTAGCACTCCCTTCTAGAGATTGCAATATAATCTTGCTGTAATTGCGGTTTGGCTACTGCTGTGCACATTTCTTTCCAGCTTAATTCGACCGTCTTGCCTACGTACGTATGTACGTACGTACGTATGTATGTAGTGTATGTATTTAGTGGCTTGCGCCGCTCATTTGTTTCAGCTGGCCACCCCACTGTCCACCTGCCCGACTATGATTTATTTTAATTTTGCCAACATTCGGCGACGTTAGTACATACATGGGCCGGGGTTTACCCCCTCTCGCCGGCCAATACCACGCCCTCGGTCGGTCATACCCCCTCGCCCGTAGACGCAGGCGCTACCTCTAGCCGGCCCGATCCCCCCTCCGAAAATTTGGCGACCTTTTTTGAAAAAACAACAGAAATTTTGGGTCAAAGCCCCCGTCGATAGTCCATACCCCTCCACGAAAAACCACATACCCCTCCCCTAAGGATTTTTCCGGCCCATGTATGTGATAGTGCAAGCACTCTCGCGCTGACCCACTCTTTTTGTGCGTCTGCCCTGCCAATCATCGCTTATTTTTACTGTACAACATACAAATAAAATTCAATTACCAAATCTCGTTGGAATAATCCCCTTACGCGTCGTGCTGGTGGTTTCAGTGATTGGAATCTCGTACATACGTACAGTCCTGGCCAAGAGACATAGAAGTTTTTGTGCAGTGCAGTGCAGACGAAACGGTTTTGTTAGAAAGATTGGTATAGACCATTTCTGCACAGTACTACTTTTCAAGAATCATTTTGTCTCTGTCCCTCAACTCTTTCTGTATTTGCATCTCTGCCGAATACCACAGAAATACAATAGGTAATCCCGCGAAAACTTGTGCTTACTTTTATTGCCTTTAGATTAGAACAATCTGATCAACATTTTTTTTAACTGCTTATTTGTTTGCTTCAACTCAACCGTTCTATGTGTGTGTTATGTTGTTGTATTCCTTTCAGATTGTTCTTGTGAAAATTATTATGGTCCCAACTTTGCCGCGCAGTCGTCGTTATTAGGGCTCTCAGTTGCATTGAGCGCTGGCTTAACTTAATCAGTTCGGTCTGTCCTTATATTAGATTGTGTTTCAAGAATTCATGTAAAACATTGCGGGAACAGATGCTTGAGAGCGGCTCTTAAGATCTGCCGTAGCCAAATGTCTGTTAGATGTTGTGAGCCACCTGTGCCTAAGTCAGACTGAACTTATCCAGTTTTGTTACAACTGGTTGGGCTTTTGTTTAGCACCACCACTAACACTGCACTGCCTCGTTTATCGATGACGGTGCCTTTAAGCTATTACTCATTATTAGGCTGGGCTTGCCTGCTCTCTCTCACTGCATAATTTTGCCCACTTGCTCTGCTAATTTCCTCTGTCTTGGAGTGTTGTTTCCCTTCTGTAAGCGCTATCCACGGCATAGTATTACCGACTGACTTCCTGCCTGATCTGCAAATCCCTACAGTAGCCGTGTGCGCACAGATTTCTCTGATCAAAGTGCAGTCTGGGCGCGTAATGTCTGGCGGTTTGCATTTTAAGAAGGCTGATTGGTCTACAACTTTGTAGGTGTTTGTATTGATGGAGCCAATTCTAATGCGTTCTCTGCTGGTAGCAGAGAGCCTGCTAACTTTTGTGGGACCAGTGTTTTGTGCTTTCGGTGGGCCCATCTACATGCTGGTTGCGTTGCCTTTTCAAAATCAGGGACGCCCGGAGATAGCGTACCGCAACCCCTACCACCTCAACATTGAGCAGAGTGAGCCGGTGTTCGACATTGCACTGGAGGACGTGTACAAGCGTCAGATTCTGAGCAACCAGTCGATCGAGCTGGTCTTCAACGACACCCAAGTGAACGATGCCATCGGGCCGCAAGCGGCTATACAGGCCTATTGTTCGAGGCAGCTGGACGTGATTGTGGGCTTTGCGTACGTCTACGCGTTGGCACCGGTGGCACGCCTGGCCCCTCTCTGGCAGCGGGGGGTGCCGGTGTTGACCACGATCGGGCAGCTGAGTGAATTTGACAATCGCACCGAATACTCCACTCTGACTCGAGTCAGCGGCACCTACTCGGGTCTGGCCACCTTCATGGAACTGGACTGGGTGAAGAGACGCAAGTACCAGACCTTTGCCTTCTTCTTCCATCATCTCATCGACGAGTCAAACGGCCGCTCCGAATGTTACTTTCTGATGGACGCCATTCGCATGAGGGTGGTTAAGAAGAAGAACATGCACAACTTGCATGACTACGTCAAGTTTAATGAGAACAGCCTGCGTGATTTGGAACGCATTCCTGATCTGATAAAAGCTGCTTCCAAAAAGGCCAATGGTAAGTGTTGACGAAAATGGCACTTTGTCCGGGCAGACAGTCCCACACGCACCCTTACCGCAACCCCTATCTGTACATACTGTTGCACCGTATCTAAAATCTCTGAATACAACTAACCTACATTAAAAATGTCTGACCCAAGAAAGAACGAGCCGGCTTTTTGCGAATTACTGCTTACCGAGGCGTCTGAGCAAGGTAGGCCTTAGTGCCGAAGTGGTAGAGGAGCTCGGTATTGTAGACTGTGTACTCTACCTTCCTGCAACCCTCACTCTCAACGCTACATTCAACTTTTTCCTAATTGGGATGAGACTGAGATAACAGGACCGGTCCTGAATGCTCTACCCAAGAAGCTCAGGTTTAAGCCTAGTATGTATGTTTGCGTCCTTCTGGCAAATCAGCGTTTTGACACTGAGGTTGGTCAAGTACGTCAGGTTCAGCAGTCGCACTGCACCTTCATGGGCTGGAAAAATTCCGGTGGTGGTCTGCAGTTCTCAGGGGGTCCCCACAAAGTCCAAAAAACGCCTTTTTTCCCTTTAAAAAGCGAAAAATCTTTCCCTACTGGAGGGCTGGAGTATTGGCCGGCGAGTGGCGTAAACCCCGGCCAATGTATGCGCAATGTAGCGTTGTATGCGGCTGTATGTTGATAGTGACCGGTGCGATTCTGACATAGAGACCGTTTATTTTACAGAACTACTTCAGAACCTCTTCTGATCGTTGCGTTTTAGTGGTGCAACTGCTGCTTTTAACGTTCAGTAGTGTTAGGTTTCAGTACCTTTTCGCGACCCATTTGTCTAGAAAAACAGTCCAGGTACGTCTTTTCTCAACCACTTAGGTATTGGTACATGCGGTATTGAGTGCAGTATGTATAGTAAGAAAAGAAGCCAGCCTTAGTGTAGGTCTTAGTTTCCCAGTTGGATGGCGGTTTACGAAAGGCACGGAAATCAAAACTTTTGGCAGTCGGTTCATTCCGAATTATTGTCAAGCCATGCTTTGAAGGTGAATTGCCCTGTTAGAATTTAGCAGAGAGTGTCAGGTTGATGACACGTGCAAGTGTGTGTAACGAGTTTTTCGCCAGCAGCCAGTCCCGGTGCGAGCTGCTGCGAATCTGCGCAGGACATCTGGTGTATAGAAAATGCTATAAGACAGAGCGAGTGTAAAGTGTACGTAATCGGTGTCTTCATCTTGTCCAGTCTGTGCCCTGAATACTTGCAGCAGTGCGCAGCGTGATTGCGCCTAAAGTGACGGATCAGTTAATGTGCACTGACACTTTGTGTCTGCGTGATGTCTGTTTATGCAGCCGGATTAATGGTCTGCACAGCCACACTGTACTATTGTAGTTTTGTAGGTGCTGGTAGACGATTAATTCAGTCAGACAGAGAGAGAGAGAGAGAGAGAGAGAGAGTAGTGGAGGGAGCAGAGCAGAGAGTAGATGTGTGGCCGCAGCAAAACAGAATGTTTCGGTGGCAATAATTTTTGATTCCGTTTTATTCGGCTTTGATGCATGCTAATTGAAAGCGCTGCGCGGCCCTTTTCGAAAAAGCCCAGATCACACTATTGATTTATATCCATCTGATTTCCGGTCATTAAAAGCTCAGCAGCGTAACTGAGGCCGAATTAGGATTGTTAAGCTTTTGGTTCGGCGCCTATTCGTCTATTAGAAGTTTTATGGGTGCGTTTGCGGACAGATTCGGTGAAAGGAAATTCAATTTTTCTGCCGCGCATGTGCAGTCACGTATCTGAAAGCGAGTGTGGCGTTAGAGTGTGGATGAAATCCATAATATAAGTGTTTAGTGCAGGCCATCAAGGAAACTCTCATTAGTGGCGCACTTGCTAGAGGCTGCTCTCTACACGAATAGCCGTGCCTCGGTTGTTTTGTTGCGCTTACTTGTCTATTGGCCGTCATTAGTCGCAGAATCGACCGTTTCACCTGCGCGTGTCGCGGTGCAATTGCAGTCCACCATATAGATGCCTATTTGTATTGTGACTCTATCTGCCTCTAATGATGCGTTCGTTTCGTCGACAGCGGCCGTTCGATTAAGTTAGCTTTGTGCTCTCTGGCACGCACCACTTTCAGCTCCTCCTTCTCAGGTGCTTTGTGAGTGAGATTCTTTTCACCGATTAGTACGAGAGTAGCGTCACACTGCCGCAGCTGCTGGCGGCGGCAACCTGTTTTAATGCGATTGATATCGGTCTCTGGAATGGCTGGTTGCCGGCCAGCCAAGGTCGTGCTTTGATATTTCTATCAGTCTGATTCCTGGTCAGATAGGACTTGTAGCCGAGCGTAATCCGAAGCGCCGTGTGGAGCAGCAGGCCACTTACTTTGCATTTCCTCCCTGTAGCACCCGATAGGCCAGCGCATAGTATTTGTATTCTCTTGCGTAGTGCGCCAGCCCTGTGCGGCCGACAGTGCCTGCTCATTTTGTGCTTCAGCTGAACAACCAACACCACCGCCAGTCGGTCGGCATCTTGATTGCCTCTGCTATTCCCCCCGACTCGGCTCTGCCACCGACGCGATTTGGCCTTTGACTTTGAACAACCAGTCATTTATTTATTCGCTACTTGGGATTAACTAGTTCTGCTGGCCGGCCTTAATGAATGGTGTTGCAGTAGATGTTGTTTAAAGGCCGTCCAGCAATCTTATCGCCGAACACAGGCTGCCCCGTTGCAGCTCTATATTGTGCACAACCGGCCCCTTGTCTCGTCTAATACATGTATGTCTGCTGCCTTCTGCAATGACCGTGCTTGCCTGGTCTCTCCTGCTTTCCTGCTGCGGCATCGCCCTCTGCTCCGACCTCCAACTCAACATGCTGGTGGCTCTGCCCGACCAGGAGGGCACCCAGCACCGCAACCCCTTCCACATCACCTTGCTCGAGAGCCGCCCCATTTTTGAGCTGGCTCTCGAGGACACCTACAGACGCCAGATCCTCGGTGCCAACACCCTCACTCTCTCCTACAGAGATACCGGCCTCAGCGAGGCTATCGGCCCGCAGCGTGTCATCGACTTGTACTGTCGGAACCGAGTCGATGTGGTGGTCGGCTTTGCTTACGTTTACGGATTGGCTCCGATCGCTCGCATGTCTTACATGTGGAACAAAGGCGTTCCCGTCATCACTACAATCGGTGAGCCAAACATAGCCATTTTACGCCATAGCTGTAGCTCCGAAACCCTACTGAGTTTTCTGCTCTACTTTCTTGCTACATGTTGATTGGTCTCCTCGATAAGCATCTGCATTTCGTATTTTCTTTTTGGTTTTGTTTGTATTTTCAAAACATTTAAAAAATAGGGAAGTAAAGTTCTGGATCGAAATTTAGAGTTTTCGGTTCTTAAAATTGGCGTTTTCGGATATTTTCCGGATTTTTGGAAAAAATCGGTTTTCGGATAATCTAAACTCATTATCGGATAAAGAAAATTAAACGGTCGTTTTCGGATGAAATTATACAATTTTCGAATATTTTCTGAAAACTGTCAAAAACTTAGAAGTCAAAATTCTGAATAAAAACGCGGTTTTCGGATAAACTAACTCATTTGCGGATAAAGCAAAATATATGGTGATTTTCACCTGAAATTATTACAATTTCCGAATATTTTTTCTGAAAAAGTGTAAAAAAAACCATAGAAATCAGAATTTTGCATAAAAGCGCTTCACAGACTAAATGTAGGTCATTTCCCACTCTAGAACGTCCAATTCATTCCAACTAGGAATGGGACCGGTATAAAATACGTATAGCATTTTCGATACCGTATACTATGTTCCAATAAGTGAGGAAGTCTTGGTTAAATTGGAATATGCAGAAATTGTAGTAAATTCTATTAATGACATAAAATTCGGCACAATAGTAGTTTTTTAGAGCGAGTAGTAGAAGAGAATATCGTGCTGTCTTTGTTGGTCAACCATAAATACCTACAATTTATAAATACCTACAATTTCAGTCAAAAAGTGGTGTACAATGTAAGTCACTTTCGACAGTCAATAAACAAAATGAACATGATGAAAAAACTCTACTAGGCCCTTACTCCAAAAAATCGAAAAATTTACCAAATTCTATAACAGAGAAGTTGCCAAAAATTGGTGTTTTGCGATCAAAAATAGCAAAAATATGCTGATTTTTCGACAAAAAAACTGAATATTTCGGTGTTTAAAACTATGCTGTATTATACGGTATAAAATAATATCGTATAGGGAAAAATTATACTGGTCCCATCCCTACTTCCAAACATGCTAAAAATGCTCAATTTCTAAACATTTACATAGCGTGACAGCAATAGCTAGCCGGTTATTGAAGCAGTCAAGTTTAGAACATGTGGCAGTGCAGCAAAAAAGTAGCCAATGTTATAGACAGTGGCCTATTTTTCAGTCAAACTAAAACGGATTAAATATTGGTGTTTTATTCAGAAACTGGTTTCGGGTTTTTTCGGAGATTTTGTATTTTTTTCGGCTAGTTTGCCCATTTTCGGATATATGCTCGGTAATTTTGAATAATCCAGCAGAAATTCATGTGTCCTACTTAAAATGCCACAATATGTTTTTATTGGTCGATTCGACTGGTTCCTTTAACTTCATTTAATAGATTAGTGTAAACTGAAATTCAAGCAAAGCTATGTATCTCTCTCTGTATACAAGCAGAGTGTCTCAAAAAGAAGGAGTATATAAGAGTTGCTGACCAAGAACAAATTAGTCCGACCGATTTAGCTGAAATTTGGCTGTAAATTTTCTTCTGTGACAGAACTGTGTTAAACTACGTATAGGGTTAACTGCTTCATTCTTTCGGGAGATAATATGCGTAACGTAGGATCAGGTTGTCCTTGCGATTAACAAAGCGATGCTGGGTTCGGTGAGATCGAAACCTCTCAACTTCGATATTTGTTTTTTAACTTATGTAAAAAACAACATCAAAATTATATGAAAACGTTTCACTGCTTATTTGCCGAAAGACTCGCAGCACTGTTGCAGTGCGAAGATCTGGGTTAACCGTCTGGTATTACCGTTACAGCTCTGACTGAAAAGTTTGCTTTATAACTTCGCAGCGCATTGACGTACGTGTACGGTGTATTCAGCTGAAAAAGGCACTAACTGAAAATGTGCAGTGAGTTCAACCTTCACTTGTTTCAGTGTAATATTTCAAGTTAATCGAAAACCTTGAAAACAAGGGTTTAACGTTTTTTATTTATGTTTATAGCCATGATTCAGAGTCAAGCAACCAAAATTTTAGCATGACAAAAACACAGACGCAATGCAGCCTATCGACGGAATGCCACTAAATCGGACGCTCCGCCAGCATAAGCAGAAATATTCCTTTTTTGCATGCATTCTTATCTTCACTGTACGCACATCCGCCCATCTATATAACATGTCGGGGCCGAGGCAGAGGAGGGTTTGTCTGTCAGGTCAGGGGGCTTTCGCCCAGGGAGAGGGTTCAAAATTTCAAAAAGTTAGCAGATGCTTGGAAACACTTTTTAGCACGTTCTAAAAGCTAAAAAATGCATTTTTAGCTGTCAAATCGCGATTAAGAGCTAAGGATAAAATGACAAAAACACCTACATATATGCAATGTAAATACACACACGTACTGTACGTATGTATGTGCTAAATTTTAACAACAGAAACGCCAAATTCCCTTGCCAAAGGCCTTTTAGGCGGATTTTAGGCTAAACATTAGTGATTTTAAAGTAGAGGCCGACTTTTTGACACCCCGACCCAACCCGGATTTTCAAATTTATCCGTAAAAGCGCATTTAAAAGCCATTCTGACCGTTAAATAGAAAATTTTGCAAATTTGCCGTACAATGCATTAAAAGGCATTCTGTCTGAGTGAGCATAAAATTAGCAATTTATATAAATAACGTATACAAACTGTTAGTACTAATCGAACACTACCTTAGTGTACTAGTTGCCAAACTGTGACAGACTATGCCCAGTCCGCAAGCTTCGAACAAATATTTTCAAATTTTAAACGTGATGGACTTAAAATTCTGTCTCTACTCATGCTTTACTGAATTAGATTAGCGCATCACCAAAGCATCGATTTGTATTAAATACAATAATTATAATAATATTAAATATATTTAAATTTTGTAGATGAACTTAAATTTTATTTCAAAACACGTATCGGAGGTGTCTGCCCCCACCCGGCATGGGCCAGCCATACCCTGGTCCTTCCTCCCTGCGAGATAATTTTCCCCCACTCCCACCTCCGATTTTTCAGGAAAGTAAATTTTCAGCAAATTTTTGCGATCGATTTTTTGAATTTTGAACACTAAAATTGGTAGTAAAACAGCACTTTTAGCTTTTTTTGAGCGGTTTTTTTTAGTTTCCTACTACCCTCCTCCAGAAATTGGGCTCAGCCCCCACAACCTCCCTCCGCAGAAGGCGGATGACCGCGTATATGTACAGTATTGTTCAAAATATGGCTAATCGTTTGATTCTTTCTTGAAAGCTTCGCTCAAAAATCTGTTTCTGAATCCATAGAATTCTGGAATTTTTACGTAGTATTGTCGGTGGCCAGGTTGTAACGTGTCATGTGCGTGCTTCAGGGTTTGCCATTATACGTTTGTGCATGTTTACCAATGTTATCCTAAACTACATTGTAGAACACTGCATCAAGGAAGTTCTTGCAGATTTTCGTTTTCGCCCTTCTGTCCACCTTTCCACTCCCATACTACGTAGATGTGTATGTATGACGTATGATGATAACGGCAAGCAGGGCAGGGTCATCCGGCGGGTTTGGTCCATATTTATCAACGCACTAGTCCTTGTTAATATGGGTCAAGGAAGTTAGGTAGGTCTTAGAAAACGGGTATCGCTACACAAAAAGTACGCATGAAGCAAACTGTAAAAGCACAAGAAGAACTTTAGAACATACGTATAGTGTTCGTTCTTCAACTTCCATTTTCCAAAAGTATTTTCGATGACTCAGATTTCAAAATTTTCTCTATCTTCTAAATTGAAGGACAAAGGTTTCATTGTTTTTAGAAAATCATTGGTACGCATGCCAGTGTTTTTGATTTGTCTAGAAATGCAATCATAAATTTTGGTACTTGAAAACATTTACTTGTGAGTTTGCTTGTTATTTTAGATTCTCTGGTCATACAGTTGTCCAAGGAGGGGAGATGGGTTCGGAGGTGGGTGGAGTCGTTCCAACCGGAGCTGGGTTGGGAATGAGTCCGACTGGAGATATTGAGTCAAAATTCGGGGGATCGAGGTCTAAAAAAGCACTCAAAAATCACTAAAAACCGGTATTTTGGGCCACAAATTGATGGAAAAGGACTTGGTTACTCACATTATTTCAAATCCAAAGCCTGAAATTTTATTCCTTTAAGTTGCTTCCCGGAAAAACCGAACGGGTCGAAAAAGCGTCTCGGTGTTTTGATCAGTTGTTCTACTCTCGCCGGTGGGGACGGGCTGACCCCCCGGTACACGGACGTCTGTAATTTTTCAGAAAATCTACAAATTCATGTCTATTGAATCACCGCAGCATAATTTTATGTATGTACGCGAACATAAATGTCGCATCGATTTTACGGTCCCATTTCAAATGACTAGAGTCTAGTTCTCGATCATATGATCAATTGTATAGGAGAGCTCCCTTCATAAGAGACGTGACCTCGACTGATGGAAACAGACGTTTTTAGATTTGGCCTCACAATTATGTCCCGAGTTTTTAAGCTCCTAAATTGACGCAACTTTTGAGTATGACGCAAGTCTATTTTAATGTACTGTACATATGCAGCAATTTCGAATGAAATGCGCTGACTAATTTTTGCGTACGCGGAAGCTCACTTAATTTGCTCACTATGCTTTTCCTACATTTTGTTTAAAGGTACAATGTACGTGCGGTTGCTTGCACACTGCTGACATGTAAAAATTCTAACGGAGTTGTCAACTTTGAGGGTGCAGTATCTCCTGTTAGCTACGTACATAGATTCATAGCGCTAAACGGAGCCTAATGCCGAATTTAGGACTCAAAAAGAGAAAGCAAATCTTTATGGTAAACCATCCGTACAATCGTTTGTAACTTTGTCAGCGATGGTTTCAGGCCCGTCAATAAGGGTATTTTTAGAAGCTCCGAAAGTAAGGAACGCAATTCTGAAGTATGATGTAAAATTAGCACACTGTTAAAAAGTCGATTTTCTCGATTTTCCTGTCGGATTTTCTTATCAGTAGGTACGATCCAAATTTTGGTTGGAGGCCAAGAATGGTCCCTAACGAATGCATCCAATCTTTGTGTATGGGGGTTACGTTTAAAGACAGACAAACTCAGGTGTACCCAGCGCCAAAAGGTTTTGCTGAACTTTACCTGCGTACAATGTACGTACGTTCCTCTTGTTGTGTTTTATGCTGTTTTGCTTTTTTCCTTTTAAAACCAGTAGGGTTTTGTGGCTACAGTTTCGCCGCCGATAGCAGCTCTTTGATTATGGTCTTGGCTGGGCTGCATGTATCTAATGAATGACTGTTTTATTCTTACCAGAGCGTCATTACATATACTGTAGGACCGGTGGACACATTGGATAATCGCACTCATTATCCGTTGCTCACTCGAATGACAGGATCGTACCGGATTTTGGCGGACTTCGTTGTACAAATATACAAGAAGTTTGAATGGAAAAACATGGTCTATACGTTCAACAACCCGGCTCAGATGGACAAGAATCTACCCAAGTCGGAGTGTTACTTTCAACTGCTGGCTGTTAAGAACAGCTTTCATGATGCCTTTCCTGAGAAGAAGAAGGAAGACATGCGCACTGTAGTGTTCGACCAGAGAAATCTGGACTTCCGGGCAGCGGCTATGGAGTCGTCGTTGAAGGGCAACAGTATGTTTATTTGATGCCAGCTCTTTTCTTCCTTCCGTTTGCTAGTTTTCAACGTGCGTAGCGTGAGATGGACAAATCGACGGCAGAACCAGTGCACACAATGTGTCTGTCGCTGGCAGAGAGTGTGTGCTGGTTCAGCTGAGCCGCTAACAATCGGCCGTGTGCGTGGCTGCCGCCTGAAACATAACCGCTCTAGTCGGTCCGTCTTGTCTTGCTACATCGTTATGGTTACCGACCGACTGACTGCTGCCAAGTGCTTTTTGTTCTCTGCAGTATTCCGGTCGTGTGCCCAATTATCGAATCCACTGAGGTCCGGCTAATTTTGCGTCCGTCTGTTTATCGACAATCAATCGGCCAACAAGTGTGCACGGTGCTGCCACAAAGCGTAATTGGGCAAAAATTATATTTTGTAATTGGACGTTTTGTGGTGTTCAATCAGGAGACCACTTAGTGCCCAATGTAGCAGCAGCACACGCCCAAATACAATTTGGACGCGTGTGGTTAAATGGAACTCGCTTATTCGGCCGCCTATGGCTGTTGGAGCTAGTCCCGGCGTCATAAAACACGGAGCATTGGCGAGCGCCGTGTGAGACAGATAAGATAAAGTGTCGAAAGTGTCTCTGGAACTGCACTTGGACGTCTGTTTGCTTTCGTTCCAGTTCGATCGGTGCGGCCAAATTGAGCGTCTTTAATATTCTAGTATGGGTGACCAGAACAGGAGCTGTGAGCTGTGACTTTAACTCGGCTAATCGATTGCCTACTTGATTCCAACAGCAAATGCCCGTCGACTCGACCAGTCGGCGGCTGTTGCGGCCCCGCTTCTGGAGCGGCTGTGCACAAGCCGATCAACGCCGCGAGCCCCGGCCCTGCTAAAAGCTGCACTAAATCATTTGCGCCGGCCATTTGACGCTCCTGGCCCGCTTTTTACCTGCCCGAACAGCTCTTACCTGAACTGGCCACACACCCTCATTAGTTAACCAACCGCCGGCGCTGCAGCCAACCACCAATTCTAATTTGGACTGCGCACAACTCCGAAGGGAACCCTGTGAGCACTTGTCTTTAGTAGTCGTCCATGGCCGTCACCGACTCATTGCCGCTCTGATTGGCATGGCTGCGCTCTTCTCTCTGCTCCTAGCGCTCTTCCCGGTGGCGCGCGGCTCCGTACTGCTCTCCCACCCGCTCCAAGTCTTCGTCGGGCTTCCCGAGAAGGTCAGCGACCGGTTCCGCAACCCCTTCCAGCTCACCGTCAACGCCAGCAAGCCGGTCTTCGACATCGTGCTGGAGGACATTGAGCGGAAGCATGGACTGCTGCCCTCCCGCGCCTTCAACATATCCTACCACGACACCAACCTGAGCGATTCGACCGGCCCCAACAACGTCATATCTTCTTACTGTGTCCGCAGACTCGATGCCATCATGGGCTTCGCCAACGTCTACGGTCTGGCCTTGGTGGCTCGCATGTCGCACATGTGGAACAGAGGGGTGCCGGTCTTCACCACCATCGGACATGCCGACGCCCTCGACGACAAGGACCAA
Source organism: Sabatieria punctata (assembly GCA_030248155.1). NCBI lineage: Eukaryota > Metazoa > Nematoda > Chromadorea > Araeolaimida > Comesomatidae > Sabatieria > Sabatieria punctata. Next base: position 71,344 of record JASANB010001279.1, read on the forward strand.
TTCAAACTGCTCACGCGTATTTCGGGTACTTACCGCATGGTCGGTCGCGCCACCAAGAGCATTCTCGACGAGCACAACTGGAAGCAGGTGGTCTTCTTTCTAGACGACCCGGCTGTGGTGCGGCGCAAGGAAGTGACTGGGCGTTCCAACTGCTACTTCCAGCTGATCGCAATTAAAAACGAAATGAGTCGCAAGGACAACGAAGACCGTTCCGACTTTGGGGGCCACAAGAGTGACTACGAGATTGACCATATAATTTTTGATGCTGAGGAGGAGCTGAATCTCCACAAAAAGGTGCAGGAGGTCTCTATGAAAGCAAACAGTGAGTTGAGTTTTTGCAGAGCTGCGTTTTGCCTATTCGCTCTAGAATTTTATCAGGTGCTCGCTGTCCATATGTTTAGGTTGCGACAAGAGACCGGATTTGCGGAGTTTACATTGTATGTGTCAGCCCCGCCTGCACTCTGTCTCTGTACAAGTTGCCTCGGCTGTCAGATGCATAGCGTCCAGTTGGCGCAAAAATGCAAAAACGCATGCCAGGAAAATTTGCTCATTTTGTTAGGTAAATCGGTCGATGAAATATACATATGTAGGAAGCAGGCTAGCACAGTGCTCTTTAATGACAGCCGCATAACGTCGATTACGTTCTGCATCGATTAGTGTTTGAACAGAACATAATTGGAGCCTTTCCACCGTTGAGTACTTGTCAAGCAACCGTAAATGACAGTTGCCTCACCGTTTCTACATCTTTTTAGACTGCCACCGACTTCCGGGGGTCTCGGTGGCGCTGTCAGTGTAGGCTTAGGCGTGTGTGTTTCAGTGGACGGTGAAAGCATCTGCTAAGCGACTGCTGAGAACGCCTCGTGTGGCGCGCAGGAATCCGATTTGCGCGTCAAGAGGAAATTAATCGAGCGAAAGTTCTGTCTGAATTGTACATTGATTATAGCCCCAAGTCTTGCTCTAGTCCCTAATAATGGTCGTTGGTAAAAGGTGCTGGCTCATGGAAACACAACACGCATCGACCGACAATAGGAAAACATTGAGTCTATGCAGCGCATTACACGCACATCTGATCTGGCAGACGGAAGCAGAGAGAACACACTAATGTGCCTGTTTTCAGTAATCATACTGTGTGCAAGTCCTGACACCGTTCGCAACATCATGCTCGCCGCGCTCGACTTGGGCATGGTGACGTCGGGCGAGTACGTATTCATAAATATCGACGTTTCCACTGGGTAAGTGCAGACCGGTCGTTCATAATTTGGTTGCGGCCGGTCCTGGTCCGACTTGACTGGCAGAGCTTAGCCATTCATGGCATTGCAGGTCTCACGCCCCACAGCCGTGGCACCGCGCCAACGAGAGCGACAGTAGCAACGACCGTGCCAAACATGCATACAAAGCCCTCAAGACCATCTCTCTGCGCCGATCCACCAAAAGCGAGTACAAGGAATTCGAGAAACGGGTCAAAGATCGGGCCGAGCAGAAGTATAGCTACAAGCAAGCCATGGGCAAAGAATACGAGGTGCTCCTTTCTCCTCAGTACTATGCACTGCAGGCACACATGGTCGCGGGGGTCAGGGTGAGGTTTACCCCTTCCCCTCGCCGGTCATACCCCCTCCTGGAGTGAGAAAAAATTTAACTTATTTAAGGCAAAATAGGCGTTTTTTGGACTTTTTTCTGGGAACCCCCGAAATCTCCGCACCCCTCCGCTCCGGATTTTTCCGGCCCATGTATGCTTGCAGGTGTGCAGTGACGCGTTAGCGGGCGGGCATTTTAATTTTTTAATCCCGTCGCTATTTGCTGATGGCTGCCCAGAGCGCTCTATTGCCCGCCGGTGGCAGGTATACACACACGCAGCCATTATTAGACGTGCCATAATGGTCGTCTTTGCTCTACGTACGGTGCATGACACAGCAGGCAACGCGCTCTCTCAGTAACCTTCTAGGGACCGCCTCACAAACTACATCAGCACTGCTGTCTAAAACTGTTTCCGTTGGTTCGAACCGCGGCAGATGGGCAGGGTATTGGTGTCTTAATTAAATTTGGTCTTCCGTTTGACGCAGATTGAGCTACAGAGAAGCTCCCTTCTTGGTTCCACTAGGTACCCAAGTTTGATCAGTTGTCTCAAGTACTTGCTCTGTCGATTGCAATTACACTACATTATTGAATGAAAATTTGAATCGAGCACTACCCTCCTACATGGATTGATTAGGGCACTAGTGTGGTTTGTGTGCGGAGTGGCAGAGTTGAGAGCATTATCGAAGTCTGTTCTACAGACAGTAATCAAATTAACTTCCGATAACGCATCTGTTCATGCTATTCTGTTGTTGATTCAGATGAACAATTTCATCAGTGCGTTTTACGACGCTGTGCTGCTGTATGCAATTGCGCTAAACGAAACGTTGGAAGCTGGCGGTGACCCGAGGAACGGCGCTGAGATAACAAAGAAAATGTGGAATCGCACATTTGAAGGTAATGGCGAGCAGGGTTGGCGTGAAATGCTAAGCAGCGTTGGTGTTTCAGGTATCACCGGCAACGTGAGCATCGATGCGAATGGCGACCGTTACTCCGATTACTCCTTATTGGATTTGGATCCTGCTAATAACAGATTCAAAGTACTGTCTGTCATGCTGCTCCACTAATATGCATTTTGTATGCAGGAAGTTGCCTACTATTCTGGTGCTAACAATAGACTGGTCCACGAGGAAGATTATTATTGGGTGACGGGACAGCCTCCCAGAGACCATCCCGTCTGTGGCTGGGATCACTCCCTTTGTCCCGAAGGTAGAGCTCTGTCGCTCACTGTCTCACTGCACATCCGCTCTCTTTAGGTCTCCAGCCTTGGGCCTGGTCAATAATTGCCTTAGTAATCGTAACCATAGTGTTTGCGGTGATTTCCTTTTTCATTTGGAGGTACGGCTTTTGCTTCATGTGCTGCAACCTCTGTCGACAGCACCTGACAGGGGGCGGTTGAGGTAAGTGAGTGTTGTATGTTCAGACATTACCGACTGGAGGCCGAACTGGCAGCAATGACGTGGCGCATTCGGTGGGAGGAGTTGTCGGGGGAGGAACAGCGGAAGAGGAAGGAGCGCAGCAAGAACCGAGCCACCGACTGGTTGTTGGACAGCACCACGGCCGACCAACTGAACCCGCTGCTGCAGCGCAGCGACAGCAAGAACAGTCTCAGTCAGAAGGTGGGCAGTGTGCTTGTGGTAGTGATGCTTGTCGGCTATCATTCGGGAGGTCCGCAGCTGCCTGCTCCACGCCGTTCTGTCCTCTCAGTGCACTCGGTCGCGTCTCTTCATTTCCTCCTCTGTTCACTGTTCTACCTGGTCTCGCATGCAGTCTGTCTGTCTGTCAGTGTGTGCGTAGTTCCAACGTATCGATGTGTCTGTTGCAGCGGCCGAGCGGGGCGACGCGCAAGTTCAGCGAGTTCATCGAGAGCAAGATGCTGGGCGGCTTCGGCCGCAACAAAAAGTCGGACGAGCAGGAGATGGTGGTGGCGGAGCCGCAGACCGCGCCGTCCCACTTGCTCGGCTACCAGAACTCGGTGCACTCCAAGCACTCGTCCCCGGCGCCGCCCGCCATCAGGGTCATACCCGAGGGCGCCCAGCTGGCGCGCACCGAAAGTTGGTCTAGTCTCAAGGTGCATTGATCGGCTGCTGCATGCACTCGAATGCTTGCATTGCCTCCTCGTTACGTTCGCCCCATATCTGCTGACAGTCGCTCTCTCTCATTTTCTTCTTTCGCTTTCTGTTCCTTCTCTTCTGCTTCGCAACCAGGCCAATACGGCCCGGTAGACTTGGCTAGATACGTAGAACACGCACAGCAACCAACCAACCAACCACGTTTGTAGGAGCTTTTCCATGTTTGTACGTCCTGCCGATTGTATAACTCTTCAATTTCAAACTCTCCACTGCTAACGTTTGTACGGCTGCTGTATGTCCCCAGTCTCGGCTACTGCACTACTGAGCCCTCATTCGAGTGTGTGCGTGGCTGTTGGCTGTCTTTGTCTCTGTCTACTAGCAGTTCTTTCAGAGTGTTACCTCCGAGGAAACCATCGCCGACAACAAGTCTCAGATCTTCACCAAAACCGCCGTCTACAAGGTGCTGGCCGTGCGCGCTGTCTCTCTTGCGCATGCTCCTGCTTTCAGGGAACTCTGGTGGCAATAAAGCACCTCAACATAAACAGGCCCAAGATAGAGCTGAATCGCGCTATGCTGCTCGAGCTGAAGAAGGTACCACTCCGTCCTCCACTCTGCACCTGACTTGTTTGAGTGGCCTTTAGATGAAAGACCTCCAGCACGACCACATCACTCGTTTCACGGGAGCCTGCATCGACCCCCCTCACGCCTGCATCGTCACCGAATACTGTCAGAAAGGAAGTCTTGAGGTTAGCTTCTGCTCTTTTGGCTGCCCAATGAAAGACTACCTTATAACCGTTATTAGTTACTGCTAGGGAACGACCGGGATTCCGAGTACGATCGGAACTAGTGGTTCCGATTCCGAACTTAGAGGCCTCGGAATTTATCGGAACTTTTGTTGATTTTTTCTGCACCAGAAAGTGGGCCGTTTGCGGGCCAAAAAAAGCAAAGAATTGAGTGAGATCGTCGAAAATTGACGGTATTTTTCACAGAAAAGAACGAATTTGAAGTTCTTTTGCTCTATCTCTCTTCCTTCATCAGATCTGGGACCCCATACCTTTCACAGTGCGACAGCTTCGCGAAATTTAAAACTTAGATGTTGAAACGTATGTAAAAATTTGCGCTGAATCACTTGATGGCATCCGTTGTTTTCTTTAACATCGAAAATTCCGATTTTTCGAGCTCTGAAGATCCTTAAAAAACTCAAATTTTTGTCGTTTGAAAAGTCGTTTGAATAGCTTAAAAGATGCGCTATTTTGTCCTCTTTCTAATGGTGCAGAACTATCTGGTGGTTAGATAGGGTGGGCGGGCCACTTTGACCGTCCGAATGCTCAAAAATCGTTCATATTTTTTAACTTTTTTCTCAACATGAATGTCTGAGGATCGCTTAGATCAGGTGATATGCATAAAATGAAGAGCAGAATGACATTTTCGTGCCGCAGGTAATCGAAACAGACCATTTGTTGCTGTTTCCACGCCAGACCCCCCGGATGGGACCCCCTCCCCGAGACGAGGAATCTTTTTCGACCCCCACCCTCCGATGTTTCTGTCAAGTTATTTTTTGAGCAAATTTTTGCGATTTTTTTTGCATATTCAGACACAAAATTTGCCAAAACAGCACTTTTTAGTTGTAGTTGAGCCAAAATTAGCGATTTTTAGACGAAAAATGCGATTATTTGCCACTTTTGAGCGTTTCTTATTGTCCAACCCTCCTCCCTAGAGGGCTCAGACGCCCCAACCCCCCTCCCCCTTCGGCGGATGACCTGTTACATGATGTTTCAGCGTATAAAGTTTCAATTTCGCGAAGTGGTTACACTGTGAAAGGTATGGGTCCCAGATCTTATGAAGGAAGAGGGATAGAGCAAAACGGACTTCAAATCCGTTCTTTTCTGTGAAAAATATGGCCAATTTTCGACGATCTCATTCGATTCTTTTTTCATGGCCCCCAAAATCCCGCAAAATCGCCATTTTGGCCCACTTTCTCGTGCAGAGACAATCAAATGTTTAGGAAACCGAACATTTCTTGGGTACTGTTGCGCGTCTTTGTGCTGTGCAATCGTCAATCTAGCCTATTTTAGCAGACATGGGCTAGCATTTCGGCAAGGAGTAGTAAATGTTCAGTTCCTGAGGGGTAGGAGGTAATGGTGGTTGAGGAGGATGTAAACTAAAAAGTTCGGTTTTTTTACTAAAATCAAGTGTTTTGGCTTATTTTTCGCAAAAATAAGCTATGTTGAGCTCATTTACACCTAGTACACCTTGGGTCTTTGTTGTCAGAGGAAATTTTGGGCGCAACTCTAAAAGTATGGATTAGTTAAAGTAAATTAGTTATAGTAAAGGACCCAAAATTAGTAAATTATTCTGTATATGATAGAGTAGAAACTCTAGTAACGTATGTATATATGTATAGCGACGTTACTATTGTTGGAAGTGTGAGGTTGTGTTTCAGGACATTTTGGAGAATGAGAACTTCGAACTGGACAAGATGATGATCTATTCATTAATTCATGACTTGGTGAAGGTGAGAAATCCATTCTGTACCGCTGCAGCACTGTTCTTCTCTCTGTTGAGGGCATGGATTTTCTGCACAGCACAGATATCAGGTCCCACGGCAAACTGAAGTCTTCCAACTGTGTGGTGGACAGCCGTTTCGTGCTCAAAGTAACCGACTTCGGCCTCCACTCGCTACACGCGCTCGAAGAGCCAGCTGAGGACGATCATGAGGAGTCCCATTCTTATTGGCGCAGTCAGTTATTCTCCAATCTTGTTCGAATCTGAGCCAAGAAAACAGAAAATTTGTTGTCGGTTGCAGGAATGCTGTGGACGTCGCCGGAGCTGCTGCGGGCTGGCGGCGGCGCGCGCCCTCGACCTGATGCCGGAACTCAGAAAGGGGACGTGTTCAGTTTCTCCATCATACTGCACGAGATGCTCTACAGACAGGGCGTGTTCTACATTGAGAACCAGGACCTCACGCCTAGAGGTACAAGAGGTCTTTCCAACAACTGGTCAAACCTGTCGGCTGGTGGTTGTAGAGGTGATTGGCAAGGTGTGCGCGTCGTCTCAGACGGACGAGCCGTTTCGACCGTCGACAAAGCAAGGCACCAAAGATGAAATCGACGATGTGTTGATACGGTTGATGACGCGGTGCTGGGACGAAAACCCGCATCTCAGACCCGACTTCGCCTCCATACGCAAGGTGGTGCGCCAGCTGAATCGGTGAGTGGACTGCAGCCAGTGGTCTGGGGGATGAGTGGTGTGTTTTGAGAGAGTACGAGACGTCAAACATAGTGGACAACTTGCTCAAGCGTATGGAACAATACGCCAATAACCTGGAGACGTTGGTGGACGAGCGCACGGCCGACTATCTGGAAGAGAAGAGAAAGGTGGAGAGTCTGCTGCACCAGCTGTTGCCTCCGTAAGTCTTGTCAGTGCTGTCAGTCACCTCATCGATCGACTGGTTTAGCACTGTGGCTGACACTCTAATACAAGGTAACTCGGTGTCGGCCGAGGCCTTCGACAAGGTCACCATTTACTTCAGTGACATCGTCGGCTTCACACGCCTCTCGTCTGAAAGCACTCCTATGGAGGTGGCCTTGATTTTTCTGCATGACACTAAGACGTCTCCATTTGTAGGTTGTGACCCTTCTAAATGATCTCTATACGTCATTCGACGCCACAATTGGTGCATTTGAAGTGTACAAGGTAGATGGTGGCATGAGGGTGGCTTGTCTTCATGCCAGTGTTTAGGTGGAGACCATTGGCGACGCGTACATGGTGGTGTCGGGTCTTCCTGAACGGATCGCCGATCGTCACGCCTCCGAGATTGCAAAGATGTCCCTTGCCTTATTGAATCGCATCAAGACTTTCCGAATCAGGCACCGACCTAAGGAGCAGCTGAAACTGAGAATAGGCATTCATTCGGGTGAGTCTGCACCTAGGTGTGTGTCGGTCTGCAGAGTTCTGCTGCAGGTTCGGTGGTTGCGGGCGTGGTAGGGCTCAAAATGCCCAGGTACTGTTTGTTCGGCGACACTGTCAATACAGCCAGCCGCATGGAGAGCAACGGGCTTCGTAAGTTTCCGACCGATGCTCATTTGCACTGTAATGGTGACGGTTCAGCGCTGAAAATACACGTCAGTTCGCAGACCAAAGCAATTTTGGATCAGGATGCAGGGTTCAAGTTGGACCTGCGCGGTCAGGTGGAGATGAAAGGCAAAGGACTGCAGACTACTTACTGGCTCATTGCTTACAATAATATCACTGTGCCCGACTTCGGGGACGTTCTCAATGAGCCGCACTGAGCGGTCTGATTATGCAGCAACGATCAATCTAGGGTACGGGTCTGTCAATATCACCATACCTGCGCTCGTAGTCTTCCGGCATAGGTTCTGTGGCGTCGACAGCTTTACGTGATCAGCCCAGCACCACTACATCAGCTGTGTGACTGTTAGCTGCTATCGCTCGCTGATCTCATCTGTATGGTTTTCTATGCCATGTCCACATTGACAATATGTATATATTACTACGAGGCTACCGTAATGCTGTGATCATTCTGAATGTCTAGTGACCACCTAGAACACCAGTGTTGTGCAGTTTCTTTAGCAGAGCCATTTACGTTGCACGAAACTTTACAAATCAAACTTCTATTCTGGCGTTGGTTCAGGGCTGTTTATTGCGTGTGTATACGAAATATTTTAATAGAAGCTTGTTTCATTGGTTCCTTTATTAAAACCGCTACCACACTTTCAGCCCTTGCTCAGCAAAATGCACAGTTTTTAAAGACCGCTTATCAGTACTGCACCTGGTCATACTTCTTAACTACATACGTATACGTAATCATTTGCAAAGTAGCGGATTTCCAATCCGCAAAGAATAACGTCGAACTTCCTACCAATCTAAATTGTTGGCGTGAAAATGTACGGAAATGTGCTTTTCACAAAATAAGCGATCCAGCAAACCGAATTTGTATCCTCCATTTTTAGACTGTAAAATTTTCCACAAGAAAATCGATACCGATTCAATCTTTTTAATGACATGCCTCAACAATACCTACTGTTCAATAAAGTATAACTGTAAAATGGACTAGAAAGACTTTGCAACCGGAACACTCAAGGCGCATTCATACTTTTGTAGAAAAAGATCGCCTGGCGACTTTTCTCTAGAAAAACTCGTTTAGAGTATGAAACGCGCCCAAAACGCCGCTCGCGATCTTTCCGCCGGCGACAAAAATCTACAGAAATGTAGTTTAAAAAATTGAACTATTTTTTGTCGCTGGCCTTTTTTAGGTTGAATTTTCAATGGCAGGAATGTGTAAATGATATTGTTTTAGTGCGAAACGACTATAACAATGCAGGGAGAGCGCTCAACCAGCGGAAAATTTGGAAGAAGCTCGCAAAAAATGTCTGTTGAGCAGAAAATTTTATCTACACGGAGCGACAGTTTTTCTACACAAAAGTTGCCTGGCTATCGTTTCCTACACGAGTGATGTAGGTACACAAGTTCTTTTCCTACATGAACCCACCTTCAAAGTGCACAAATATTTTCCAACGCTAACAACAAAATCTGACTAATACAGTACATAACTACATAAGCTCATAACCATCACCAGTAAACAATGTGCCTAAACCCCTTTCTGAGTTCCTGCGTCAGGTCGAGGGCGCGCGCCGCCGCCAGCCCGTAGCAGCTCCGGAGACGTCCACGGCATTCCTGCAACCGACAACCATCACATGCTCAACTGCAAACGTGATCGATTAAATTTTAGGTTTCAGGTTTGCCGATGCAGATTCGACTTTCCAATATCCGGATTAACGAGTTAGGGCTCCTTGTAACAACATTTTGGTGGCTACGAACTAAGAAGGCGGCCCAAGTACAGTAGAACTCAAGTTTAGGCCAGTTTTAACCGCCAGTTTTAACCAGCACGTACAGTATCACGATTTTACTGTTAAAGTTTGCGCATGCATCAGAACAGAATATTAACTGAATGATGTGGTTGAATTGAAGGAAACGGTTGAGTGCAGAACAGTATAAGACAGACAAATCAGGGCAGCACCTTTCTCGTTTCTTCCGGTCTCAGCTCGGTTCGACTCAGCACCAATCGTCTGTGCTCCAGCTTTTGTCGTTTAGCAGGGGGCGGATTGAACTGGCTGTCTTCCGGCTCTCTGATCACGTTCGACTGGACAGGAGCTATCCGATGGCTTTGCACACTCTGCGACACACTGCTGGGAGAAGTGACACTGCGCTCGCTCCTCTGCTGCGCTCTTCTCGACTCCAACGAACCGGCCGTACTCGACACACACGACACTGAGCTCTCCGACTCTGTCTGCTGCGTCCCCTGCTCCACAGACCTTAGTTGTGCCGTCTAAACACACCACCGTACCTAACACATCCACAACACTGCCCCTACTTTGCGACTGACATAGACCGCCATGATTATGATCAGCAAGACCACCAGCACGAACAGACACACGATTGTGGCCAGAAGGACGCTCGTGATTCCCTGCGACTTCTCCAGTGCTTGCAGTCTCTGCGACAATTGGTACGACTCTTCTTGCGACATTTCAAACACACAACAAATCTAATCTACATATGGAAAATTTGCACTTCGTGTATTGCATGCACATGTCTCACAGCATACGGTATAACGCAATGTTGCTTGTTCCTATTTGGTATTCGTTTGCTTGCATGTGGACATAATTATTTCAAAATTTTACTCCTTTTGACAACTTACAGTTCTCCTACTGTAAAACACCTGCGAAATCAAATGCGGGAAAATGGTATGTAGTAGCCGGCACAGTTGGTGTAATGGTTTATAGGCCGCATAGCCACTGTGCGCTACGTCGTGCACTCATCCTCTCGACGCGGCAAGTTTCTTGCCGCAAAGAGTTGGTCGTCAGCGCAAAGCTCCACCCAGGCCACCGAGAGCTGGTGACAGCGAGTAAGTAAAATGGGAACCGACTGGATCTGCCGTTGCACCGAAGCCACTCCACAAAGCATGCCGCGTTGGAGAAGACCAACTATGCCGGGAGCCCTGTGACATATGGGGCACCAGCGGCCGTCGGGAGCTGTCAGCATCATGTCATCAACACGCCGGCCACCCTCCTGGTGAGACCGGCACCCAGCAGCATGGCGAGGAGTGGCTGGCAGTGAAAGAAGGGCAACGTCCGAGATGACGAATCACGGGGGGTCGCGAAATGGACCACAAGTCTGATCGCAGGCCGTAAAGCCCGCAAATCGGATCGTGGTACAATTGTATGTAGTACATATTAGTGTTATGGAGGCCAGGCCTTCACATCATGTGAAGGAGAGCAGCTAGAGGGTTAAAAGGAACGATACAAAAAGGGTTGCGCAGTTTTCATCAGTTATCCTTTCTGGTAGTCCGTTGTCAATCTGTCAGTTGTACAAATACGTAACTTACAAATACACAGTTCTTGAGATGTAATTGTAGACTTATGAATTCGATAAAGGTTCGTGAGCACCGCACCACATACATTGTACCGCTTATGTACGTTTCAAGTACTTTTGTATGCACAATATTTTATGAGCCGGTTTTAACTAGCGCCTCTTCCGGGACAAATCTCAAAGTTTTGACTCCGATTTGGCGATAATTTTATGTTTTAGTTTTATTTGACTTAAAAGACATTTTATCACCTTCCCATTCCCAGCAGTTTTTGAGAAACTACCTAAATTTTTCGACCCAGCCTCAGTTTATGTTAACGTCTGCCATTTGCAGCAAAACATGTATGGCAACGATTGGCTGCCTACAGTATACTCACTACGTACATCTATATTTTCATGGGCGTCTATACACAGCACAACAAAAAAGAACGGGTCGAGAACCAAATGAAGAAAGTTTACTCAGAATGAGCACAAGAAACAATGAACAGACAGAAGGTCGGGTGAATACGGAC
>JASANB010001281.1:0-11052 GCA_030248155.1 Sabatieria punctata
TAACCTGTCAAGTTATTACGCACTTGCGTGGAAGTTCCCTGCTCCAAGAAGTCAGAGAAGTCTCCGAAGGCGCGAGCGGCCTAAAATAGGTGAAGTGCTGTACATGGGTCGGGTCGGGGTGTTAGCGTGGTGTTTACATGTCCCCTCGCTAGTGAATACGCCCGTGGGCCGGCCAACCGTCCCCGTACTGAATAGACAAATGTTTCGATTTTTTAAGGCAAAATAATTTGGAATTTTTTCGCCCCCATGAAGCTCCGGACGCTCATTGGATAGGTTCTAAAAACGTCAAGAAATAGTATCCCAGGCATGCATGGACCGGAAAAACGGGGGTCTGGATGTCCCCAAAAAAAGTCTAAAAAGCGTCTATTTTGGCTTAAATAGGTGAAAATGTGGGGGCGAGAGTGGGGCGGGGAGGGGAGTATGGCCGGCCGAGAAGGGAGTATGGGCAGGGGAGGGGGAGGGTAAACCCCTTACCCCCTCAGTCATATTTTAATTGCTTTTAGCTCTAAAACGCTATTCGGCTGCTTAAAATATTGATTTTTAGCCTCCTTACTGATAAAAACGTGCTAAAAACGCAGGCCCAGGCTTTCCGGAGCGTTTAGAAAATTTGGACCCCCACTGGGCGAAACCGCCCTTGACCCCCCGCCTGAGAAAGCCCCCTTCCCCCTCCCTCAGGTCGTCCCGCTACTGTTACATGTATGCGTTGTACTGTGGAATTTTTTTTAAAATATGCCACCTACCGCTCCGCCTTGGCCTCCCATCGGTCCTCCTCTGCCTTGAATTTCGTTGGCGTATGGGTCTCGTGTCAAATTGCCGTATTCCATTCCGACTCCCTCGTTCAACAGACGTGTCTGTTCACCTAAACCAAATGTGAAAGATTTGTTCCATCAGGGTTTTTATTGACTTACCGCCATTGCCGTCATGATTGTATCCTTTTCGATTGGTGGCGGAAACGTCCTCTGACCATGCACTGTCGCCAAAGTCATCTACAGGAAAGGCGCTATTACAAGCTACAAATGTACTGTTATGATAACGTTTGCTTATAACATCAGGGTTCGTGCGGCTTTTGTATAGCAAAATTCCCTGACCTTTCCCTGACTTTTCCATGACCAAACTCAAAATTCCCTGACCAACCAGGGTGAGGAAACGGCAACCAATCTGAGAAAATTGTACATAATTGGCTTTGTAAAACGCATTTAAACGGTATTCAGAGGGTACATTTCCGGTTTAAATAGTAGTATAAAGTCAGAAGACCGATCTTAAAAAGGGTGTTGTGTAAAGTTCTGAGATTTGGTGGTGAGATGTTTATGCTGCTATCATATTTTTCCCTGACCAGACGCCAAATTCCCTGACTTTTCCCTGATTCCCTGACTTTTTTTAAATTCCCTGACTTTTCCATGACTCCCTGACTTTCCAGGTCCCGCACGAACCTTGAACATGGGTCGGAAAAATCCAGAGGGGTTTTGTGGTTTTTCGTCGAGGGAGTGAGTTCTGGGCAGTATAAAATTGCGCAAGCAAATAAAATGCGCCGAAAATTTCGGAGGGGGTATGGCCGGCCGAGGGGGCTGATGGCCTAAAAATTCTGTTTTTCCAATAAAAAGTCAACAAATTTCTCCAAAAAAACGGTTCCCAAACTATTCGGAGAGGGGGGCCGGCCGTAGGGGTAGTTTGGGTGGCGTCTGGCTGCGAGATGAGTTATCACCGACACAGGGTTTGGGTATCGGTCGGTGACGCCGGAGGGACGGGTGTGGCGCCTTCCGGCGAAATGAAGTAACACCGACGGATACATTTGGGTATCGGCCGGCAATGAGGGGTAAACCAGCCTCAACCTCCGCCCCTGTAAATTTGGTTTGTTTTTATTAGAATTTCTGGAACAATAGTATGCAAATGACTTTAGAAGCTACACCAATGACTAGTGTTTGAACCCAGAAAACAGCGAAATATATCATGCCTAATATTCTAAAATTGGTCTTTTTATTTTTGTGCGTGTATTACGTAGTAACCAACTAGTCCTACCAATTAAACATCTGAAGGAACTTTTTAGAATTTTTGGAATAAGTACCTTGACGCGAACCATGTTGGCTGCATCGAAAGACTCTTTGGCTGCCATCAACAGATCGTTTTTAATCACTTGTTCCAGGCCCTTTGTCGTCAAGGCTTTACAAGCACTCGCCAGGCACTGTTCGGAGGCACATAGCACCAACTCGACCACTTGTGATTTCACTCTGCCTTCCTCTCGAGCCACAACGGTGAAACTACAATGACAGATCGGTCGGGTTAAACGGACCCCACTAGCAAATTCGTCCAACCGCCCCCCCCTTTTCGGTTGAAAGCAAACGTGAAACTTAGTGGTCCGGAATGACTACCGGCTTAGGTTAGACCCCCCCTCCATCGGTGAGGTCCGGCAGGACCATTTGTTTTGCAATTAATGTCTGGCAAGCAATATATTAGCTAATTTAAGCGATTACAGACACAGCTATTGCCAAAACGGCTCTAAAACATCACTCCTTATCTGTAAATCAGTCTAAATTGTCGATTTTTGAGGATTTTTATCTGAAATTTTGCGATTAATGAGTGTTTATTTGGCGAACTTGTTTATTGGCCAACCTCCTGCCTAGAGTTGGGCTCAATCCTGCCCCACCGGCCGGCGCCAGACCCCAACGAGCCGCTGGTCCCACTTCGGCTGAGTACCAGTTAGAAATATTGCTTTAAATACAGTCACGACTCGTTAATTACCACTCTTTTGTGGTTTACCTTTGAATCTAATCGTATATGTCACTTTACCAGACAAAAGTTGTCGGTCCATTCAGACAAGGTGTGGCATTTCGGCTTAGGGGGCACACATTTAATTAATAAGTGAAGCGAGGGACTGAGGGGGTGGAAGCGCTTTAGGTGGAGTGGGGGGTAGCGGTCGGCTGCCGGGGGGTTGTTCAGAATCTGAAGGGGGCAACCCACTGAGCACCCCAATTGCCCCTGTCTGGGTCCTTACTATGCGTGATTAACTAGACATGACTGTACATGGAACTCTGATTACGCGGTGTTGGAGCCCAAATTATATGGAGGGGTAGGCACCAAAAAAAAACGATCCAAAATCACAATTTTTCGGCAAAAAATGGAGAAAATTTCATTTTCGGGTTCACATTAACAGTAAAAGTGCTGTCTCGCAGACGTTTTTAGCAATTACTGTGCATGAATATACAAAAATTTGCTAATTTATTTTTACTAGAAATATCTTCTGTGGTGGTGGGCTGACTAGGGGCGGTGGGGCCGACACGGGAAGGGGGCACACCCCCCTTGAGCCCCCTGTTACATGTGTAATAAGCTGCATGCATGCAGTAGACAAAAACGCATATGCCAACGACTATCTGACAACATAATTTCTACCCGCATACTGGAGGCAAACATAAAATATCATAGTTCACCTGACGTAAGCGAGCCGAAAGTCCCCGCTCCGGCCCGACCAACAACGGAAAGTCCTTGAATGCCTGAATGCACATACGGTCGATCAAATCCTCCTCCTTCCTCGTCCTCGCCACTTTTACGGTCTGCCATACTCCCAAATCAGTCTATAAATTAAAAACGAAATTCTTAAACGTGAATAAACAGAGTTTTTTAAATAGTTACCACTGTATTATCTGAACCATACATGGGCCGCAGCGGGTGTCCGTGGGTTTTGCCCTCGACCCCCGCACAAACGACCCCACCTACCCACCTGAAGCCGACTTTTGTCCCTGACCTCACCCAACAAAATCGCCGTGACCCCCCAAACAGGCAGGCCCACCAACAAATTTTCGGTTGTTTTGACTTCCCCCAACCCATATTTCCGGCCCATGTATGATAAGAATCATACATGTAACAGGTCATCCGCCGAAGGGGGAGGGGGTTGAAGGGGGGTCCGGCGCCTGCCGGGGGGGTCAGAGCCAAAATTTTGGGAGAGGGGTCGGGCACTAAGAAACGCTCAAAAATAGAAAAAAATGGCTATTTTTGGGCTAAAAATCTTCAAAAATGGCTATGTTGGGGTGAAATACAGCTAAAAAGTGCTGTTTTACAGGCGATTTTGGCTATTTTTGTGTCTGAAATTGGAAAAAATCGCAAAAATTACTTGCCAGAAAACCGGAGGGGGGTCGGAAAAATCGTCTCGGGGGTCCCCATCCAGGGGGGTCTGGGCTAAGTTGGGTGGGGGGCAGACCCCCCAGACCCCCTATTACATGTATGATAAGAATGCTACATTAAACAAGCATTTAGCAAATGACTAACAAGGAATTAATTACGGCTTTTCCAGGAAAGTCCTAATGATGATAATAAAGTTGTGTGAAGGTGATAGACCACTTTTAAACGTGAAATATACGCTTGCACCAGCATGACCTGTTTCGATTGCAGAATAGTAGCACGATTTCGAAATCAACAATCCAGTAACCCCTTTACTTTATTCATATCAAGTACCTAAACCAAAACAATGCACTCCATTATTAAATTATTACTAATTTCATTAATTACCAAACATGTTGTGTGCCTCCTTTTGCATGTTTCCTCTTTTTCACAAAATAACTTGGGTGTATTCCGCCTGCACGTTTAAAACCATTCCAAAAATTGCACTACCTTGACATGCGAAAGTACGAAATACGGTTTAAAATAAATCATTGCTGCAAATTATCCGTTTATGAACGTCCATTTATCAAACATGTAACATGTGCAGATCATCCGCTAAACGTGAACGGGATTACGGGCGTCCGAGCCAAAACTTTAGGTGAGGGGGGTCGGATTACATGGGCCGAAAATACAGGAGGAGGTTCTCAGCTCCCAGATAAAAAAACTCCTATTTTTCCTAGTGAAATTTTTCTACGCTGGGGGCGGGCTGGGAAGGTTTATAACCGGCTGAGGGGGTTTCTTGGAGGTGAAGGGGTAAACCCAGAAAGTTGAGTGCTAAACGTTCAAAAAGCGCAATTTTATTAATTTAAAAAAATTTTCAGACGCACTCACAGCAAACACCGACGCAGAAGAGAACCGTTACAGCGGTTACTTGGGTGGTAAAAAGCTGAGAAAATAGACATAGAGCTATTTATTCTTCAGATTTTGTTTATTTTTAGCCCCCTATTCAGACAGAGACGAAAAAATTCGCAAACAAAGAAACACAAACAAGTGATATTTGATGTTATGTACTTTTCTGTGAATAAATTTTGTTTGCTTTCCTTCAGTCTTTGTTTCTCCTTTTTTATTTATTTTTTATTTTTTGGGCTATTTGCCGATAACGATAAAACTATCGGCAAAAAATTTGCCGATAGTCGGCCAGAAAAATTGCCGAACGTTCTACATTTTCAATTCAAACTATCGGCACTTTGCCGATAGGTCCAAATTAGCCGATAGTTTTTGTCGAAAAAATTTAAAACTATCGATAAAAACTATCGGCAAACGCGAATTTCAAGGTATCGGCAAAGCCACCTAAGTGGCAGGTGAGTTGCAAGGGGTTAATCAGTCCATATCGCTAGCACTTGTAAACTAAAGAAAAGCAGCGTTTTTACTACAGCACTGCAAATAAAGAATGTGCAAACTCTGAGAACTAAGGAAAATGAACACTATCTATATGACCTCCATTTGAGTCAATACACTACTGCAACCGTTTCACATAACCATCATAAACATTTCCGAGCATGTTTGGGGTGACAGACTGAATTACTCTTACTGGAGCTTACAGGATGAAATTTTGAATATATGCGCAGAATATCGGGTCGTTTTAAGGTCAAAAGTTGGCGCATAAACCCAGCCGAGCTCTTGACATAAAAATTCCAATCACAATGTTTGTTTTGCTGTTTGTTTTTGAGTTCCACTGTCCTTTCGGATAGCTCAGGGACACCCCTCGCTCTTTTCAGAGCGCTTCAATGGGGGGTAGCCCTGCCTACAAACAATCCTCCCCCTTGCTCCCATTAGGTGCATCAGCAGCGCCGGTTCGGTTCTCATTTACCTACTGGCCATCACTGGCTTTTCAGCCGTCTGGGTAGGGCTTTACGTCAACTACTTCCAGTCGCTTCGACCGGTTTGAACCCACAAACAACCGCTCTCACGGATGCCTGGGCCGCCGTGACACACGCAATAGCGTAAACTACCCGTGGCCAAGACGCGACACAATACAACAACAATATTGATTTTCGCGACCATTAGCTGTAATGAAGCTCCAGTAAGAGTAATTCAGTCTGTCACCCCAAACATGCTCGGAAATGTTTATGATGGTTATGCGAAACGGTTGCAGCAGTGTATTGACTCAAACGGAGGTCATCTAGATAGTGTTCATTTTCCTTAGTTCTCAGAGTTTGCACGTTCTTTATTTGCAGTGCTGCAGTAAAAACGCTGCTTTTCTTTAGTTTCCAAGTGCTAGCGATATGGACTGATTAATGCCAGAACTTTTGACCTAGAAAATATCTGTGCATATATTCAAAATTTCATCCAATTCCGACAAAAGTTAAAGAAGGTACAGCAAAAAGAAAAGTTTCCGTTTTTGATGCTGTTTCTATCTTTAATTGAAATTTCTCAATTTCATACATAGTTGAATTTCTCAGGACTGGGTCAATCCTGATGCACCAAACTTTAATACATAAAATTCCCGCTATTTTGGCACTTACGTTTTCAATTTCAGACAATTTGGTAAAAAATTACGAAAATGGCAGCAAAAAGAAATGTTGTCATTTTTTGGGACACCCTGTACCATAATACTCAGTCACCTTAACAAATTTCCACGTAAATGAGGCTTCCAAACAAAAGTTTCGAAAAAGCTAGTGCGATATTTGCAATCTACGCCTAAAGTTTGCCTTGTGCAACAATTTTTGTTCCAATTCTGCACGAAAAAATTTTCGATTTTGACTTTGGGGGCGAATTTCGACCTAACGGTATGAGTCGATTTCCGCTGTATTTTGCATGCATGTAGGGAATTTACTAGGCTATATTATAAATAAAAACTGGACCTCGCCTCGGATCCTAATGTATGAAAATTTGGTCAAACGTGTTTGTCAGTGTGACGAAAAATTGGTGTCCAACCGCGTTTTTAGCCTATAACTCCGGTACGGAGTATACAACCGCGTATTAGATACAATTTTCGAAATCTCGGAGTCTTGCGCATCTGTTCGTGTGCCCACTTTCATCCTACCAGCAAGGAAGAGCTTAAAATCATGTTTTGAAGTTAGGGTACTTTTTTCTTTTTTTCAGCCCGACCACCCCTACTTTGGAGGGGGTCCTGGCGCTCTGGGGGGTCCACCGGAGCTCATACTTTGGGGTTCTTATTTTTTCGTCATATACTCTCACATATATAAAAATGACGCAAATCGGTGATGTGACCCTGACCCGATTTGGGGAGGCTCCCTTATCAAAGGTTAAATACTCTCAGAAATTGCGTCTTAATTTTTATGTTTCCTTTATATATACAGTATAGATAAAAAATGTCCCATCGCTTTTTCGGCCTTTACTCAAACGTTTCGTTCTCAGTCACTTCTTTACCGATTTGGCTCAAATTTTCAGCAAAAATTAACAACATGGTTGGCTAAATATTCTGCAAGCTTAGTGCCAAAATTGCGACTCATACTGGTTGTATGACCCGAAAACTAGAAGTGAGGGTGGTCCACGCAAATTTATTTTTTTTCGGTAATACAAGGAGTACAGGCCTGAAACTTGCAGGAATGATTGGAGTTGCTATTGGGCATAACATCCTAAGCGGGCAGCCCTGTAGCTCAAAGGGCACTAAAATTGGGGAATTCAGACATTAAGAGCCATTTTATATAAGAACGGTACGATGGGCGGCGGACAGCCAAATCTGACCCCCACTTTTTATTAGCTGATATGAAAGTCCTATACATGGAATGTATAAAACCGAAGTATCTTATCTATATTTTCCGATTTATCCACTACTGGGCTAGAAAAGTGGGAAAACACCCGGGGCACGATTTTCGGGCTTTTACGGAAATGGTCATTCCTCTTGAACCACTAGGCCTAGAGGGCCCAAACGTAGATTTGCAGCCATTTCATAGCTAATGCATAATTGATCGTTGGCTGTTTCAGTGTTTCATTCTAGACGTTTTGCAAACTGCCGCTTCGCTTGGTGTGTGTTATCGCTTTTTCTCGTTTCTCAAGTAAAATGGTAGTTACAGCGCATGAGGCTAAGGCAGGGTTGTATATTTTTCCGAAAAAAACCTCGGCCTGTTTTTTTCCAGTTCTTTCCGTTTTTTTTCCGGTTTTTTTCCTAAATCGCGGAAAAAAACTCCAGCCCAAGTTCTGAGTATCCTAGGCTGGTTTTATTATTCCTAACGCTTTCTAGCGCCTTCCTCAGTCTTGTTAGACCAGAAATACACGTGTTACATTGATATAAATCACGAAACAGGCATGAAACAGTGCCTGACAGGTTCCATAAACAACGCTATATGCAAATTTTCTTACAGCAGTTTGCATTTTTGTTTTTTCATGCCAAATTTGGTCTTTTTTATTGTTTTTCTAACAGTTTTGAGTCAGTATGGCCTATTATACATAGCAAAAGTCCGTTTTTTAAACGAAAAAATGACGTAAATTAGCTATTTTTAGCTTGATTTTTTTCCGCGATTTATGTTTTTTTCCGACCCTTAGGAAAAAACCGGTTTTTTTCCGAAAAAAAAAAGAGTTTTTTTCCGGTGTTTTTTTCCCACCTCACATCCCTGGGCTAAGGGTGTGGCCTAGACCGGCGCCAGCCGATAGCCGCGTGGCGGCTAAAACCCAATCAATAGAACGGTGAGTTAGAGAAGCTAGCAGAGTGTGCCGGGTGACGAGAGCTGGAACGTGGTAGTTTTAATGTGAAGGGTGTATGAATCATTTCATTATTGGTCCTGTTTCTCTAATAGTAAGTATTTGGATTAAAACTGTGTATAAAGGTTAGTCTGTATTCTTCTTGCTATTTCGTTTCGTTGCGCGCTTATTAGTAGCTCAGTTGCCGGCATGGGTACTAATACAGTAGCTGTGGAACCCGCTGCCGGCTGGCGTTCCTTACAAGAGATAATTCGGTTTTAGCAAGTAAATAGCTAGTAGATTAGATTTCCAACAGTTACAAGCAAGTTAATAGCAACTTAATTAGAAAATTAACGAAAAAACGGTGCAAAAAATTCCAGATGAACTGAGGAAGCCGATTAAAATTGACGCAGAAACTGGCAAAGCTATCCCAATGAACAGAGGTATACAACTTTGTGTCTCTAACTGCAAAACAGAACAAAAATTGACTCAAAATGTTACTTGACAGAAAATGAGAGGGTTTAACATATATGTATAACCTTTACTGCATACCAATTGTCTAACTGTTTAAGGCGATTTCCGCCAGATGTGGCACGAAATTGTTTGCCCAGACGGTCACACAGAACACCTTGGCGTAACTGCTTGGCTCGACAATAGGCTTGTCCATTTGGTGAACTCTGTTCCCTACCTACGAGACAGGACCTTCGTCATGGAAAGAGCCAAAGAGCCGCGAAAGACAAGAATTATAGATGGGTCAGCACTTATGTGATAGCGCCGAAGCCTCTTCTTGAGTAATTTATCTTGCGAATACTTTACAGCACGTTTAAATGGACAGCTGGCTTTGTGCCTTGTAGATATAACAAAACCACACTGTAAAATGTTTTTGCAACTTTAATAAGAATCGTGTGCAATTATACTCAGTTTACGATGTAAAAACTTTTACGTACATTTCTAAGGAAGTATTACACAAAATTATGCAACATTTTACTAAATTTTTAAAGTATTGCTACACTTAGACCTAAAGTTATTTCAACTTACTGTACACAGAGTGTAAGCTTATCGAATTGTTGTGTACAGTTCTACTTCACAAACTTTATTTTGTAACATTATTACTGAGCTGCCCAAATATTTCTGAACATGGTTCAGAGAGTTTGTAATTTTACATGCTTGGACACCATTTCGTTAGTTTACAAACTATATCTGGTAAGTTTCTGGCAGAAACTTTCTGCATTGCGGTGTAAGTGTCTGATAATATGTGCGTCTTTGCTTTGTTGTGCGTCTTTGTGCTGTGGTGCGTTTTGGTGGGGTTTTAGTGCGTCTTGAAATGGAGAAACAAAAAATTAGATAAAAAAGACCATTTTTAGCTAGAATCGACCTCCGAAGCAAAGGGCTGACAGTCGAAATGCGAATAAATAATTTTTTGGCACGAGAATAGATTTCTCGCCTGCTGTCGAATACAGCACATTAATCTATGTATCGCTAATCACAGCGGTATTTGCAAACGCGCGTGACGTCGGGTTGCAAATAGCCGTGGTCTCTCTCCACAGTTTCCTGATAGACCGCTTGGTCATAGTAATTATTGTCAAAAATTTTTGTCCTAAACACGCTCATATATTTGCTGGGTTGTAGGGTTTCTGAGTTGAATCTGTCTTTTTGTATGTACGAATGGTTGGAGGCTTATTACATGAATCAGGATGCTATTTTGGGCTTGCTTTGAGTAAAGTCACGTGATGATTTTGTATAGCGCACCTGGGGCGCGTCAAGATGAAAGGACCCGCAATCAAAATACCAAAGCGTTACCCACCTTCGAGTGGGGCCGCATATGATTAGCGGCCATATGTGGACCAGACGTGGAATGTTGTTTATGCACTAGCTCGCTTTTTGGATCCGGCGACGTACGTTCTTGCCACCCGAGTTGTACTTGTATAGCAAAAAAATCGTTAACACGACTAAATTATAAATAAACACCTCTTCAAAATCCTAAATATATGATCAGAAATGGGTTTTTTGCCCTTTTTATGCAAGTATTAGGTATTGGGGGTCTCGGGTACTGGGTTTTTTGGATATTGTTCGCACTCTAGTATGCATTTTATTTGTTTGGAAATTATAATAGCTTTTATTGCAGGTTCGTTATTTTCTCCTTGTGGTCTTCTCCTCTAAACGGTTCCAAAAACGTAAATATTTTAGAACGAACCAATCGGTGTATGGTACTGCAAACCTCAGCTACTCCCCTATCGCTCTTGTTTGTCGTAATGGTTATTCTTCTTAATGAATTACACAGTTTTTGCCAAACGCGTCTTTTTTCTAATAAAAAACTAT
>JASANB010001282.1:0-44444 GCA_030248155.1 Sabatieria punctata
GATTTGTCCGGGAAGAGTCGACCCTTATATAAACCGGCTCTTAAGCTGCCAAATAGCGTTTTAAAGCTAAAAACAAGCAAAAAAATGACAAAAAGAGCTTCCAAAAACACCGATTTTTCTTAAATATCAGCAGTGGAAACGCCAAATTCGGTTTCCAAAGGCTTTTCAAGTGAATTTTAGGCTAAAAATTAGTGACTTCTGACCCAGTTTGTTAATACTGGAGCCACTACCACCACTTGTATTTTTTGGTCGGGGGGAGGGGTCCCTTAACCTATCTCGGGGGTGAGGGGGGGTTTGGCCTTTCCAGCAGGGGGGGGTACCCCCCCAAACCCCCCTAGTACATGTATGTGCTAGGGTACCATATGGTGCCACTACTAGCCTAGGTACCGGTACCATATATGGTGTCGGTACCATAAACGGCGTTAAGTGCCAGACTGTACAAGTGTGACCTGCTCACAGTTTCTCTCTAAAAACCATCCTTATTTATTCTTCTTTTGCACGCATGACAGACCTGTTCTGCGTTTGGTTGTGTAGTAAAGTAAAGTGGTCTGAGTCATCCCAACAATCAGAGTGACTGTTTGTACAAGCCAGTTAGAGCGTAGTTTTCAGCGCGTTCGCGTACCAGTTCTGTTGCGTCCGTCGAAGACAGAGAGTTGGCCGCCGCCGCCGCCGCCCCGATCGCCCGACCGCCCAGCGTCACCGGAACCGCTACCACTGGCTACGAGAGACAAACTCGTTCGCCGAGCTTGAGTCAAGCTGGAAGTAGAAGTTTGACTGCGGTGAGCTAATAGTAAATTTCGTAAGGCTGGAGCAGTGACTTCACACTGCCCCCCCTCAGCCGACGGTCCCTTTCTGCCAAGACTGTCCCAGATTATCACAGACAACTTTTCTTGTTTTTTTTTGCTACCATTTTCGCAGACCTTCGCCAAACAAAACTGAAATTGGAAGCTACCTGAATGAAATACTGCTAATTTGTAGTGTTCTGGTTTGGTGCACCCCGAGCTTAATCCAGTTCTGAGAGATTCAAGAATAGCTGAAATCAGACATGGCCTGGCAGTTCGGCTGAGGGGGTAGAATTTTCAATTCCTGAGGAGTAGTAAGCCAAAGAGTCCGTTTTTTTACGAAAGTCAAGCATTTTTTGTCTTATTTTTAATTAAAGTAAGTTAAAATACGCTATTGTGAGCTCATTTACACCTAAACCGGGCATAATTTTATCATAATTTTCTATACAAAATTCTTTCAAAAAATTCCTGAGGGGGTAGGTCAGAGCCTGAGAGGGTTCAATTTGCTCAAAAAATTACTTGTCAGCAAAATCGGAGGTGGGTCGTAAAAAATAATCGGGGGGGGGCGGCCATCGTGGGTGATCTGGCCTAAGTCAGGTGGGGAGGCAGACCCCTCTGTTACTTGTATGATTGAGATTACACAATTTCAAACACTCTTTAATGTCAGGATTGAGTCTGGCCTTTTACACTAATAAACTGTAACACAAAATTGCCAATATTCTATTCATCTCGTAAATGTTCTAATTTTCGTTTGCTCACTTTCCCTTTGCGAAAAATAAACCTGGTCTTTTTTGGATAACCCTGTAGTCAGACCTGGGTTAACATTTCGGCTGATGGGGTGTAGAATTTTCAATTCCTGCGAGGGTAGGCGTAGCTGATGGGGCTGAGGAGATGGTAAGCCAAAAGGTCCGATTTTGGCAAAAATCAAGGTTTTTTGCTTATTTTTCGTTAAAATAAACATACATGGACCGGAAAAATCCCGAGGGGGTCTGGAGACCTCGGGGGGGGGGGTGTCCCTGGAAAAAGTCAGGAAAACGCCTATTTTGCCGTAAATAAGCGAAAATGGTCGGGGTCGACAGGGGGTATGGCCGGCCGAGGGGGAGGGATATACCCCGTTACCTCGTCTGGTCGACCCCCCGTCACATCAGCCCGTTACCGCTCTGGCCCTATGTATGAAAATAATCTATTCTGAGCTCACACCTATTCTATGCATACTTTTATCATAACTTTCTATACAAAATTCTTCCAAAAAATTCTTGAGGGGGTAGGTCATAGCGTGAGGGGGGTCAGCGCCCCTTTGCTCATATCTCCCTGTAGTTACAAGTTATAATTATAATTTAAACTGTTGCTATACTTAAAAAACTCAATGCAATATCGCTTTTCCGACCGCGTATCATAAAGTTTTACGTAATATTAATAACCCAGGCAGTAAAACGAAGAAATTAGATAGGCATTATTTAACTGTATATCCGGCTTGCAATCAAGTGTTTGAGCTGTTTTAACAAAATTACTGGTGGCTTCTGATTTGAAAGTCAGCCGATACCAGGCGACCGTCCCCTAGCGCTGGCATTACAGATGCAAAGAGTTTTTGAGTCGGTGGCGGCCGCAATCTAATAAAATAATTGAGAAGGTCGGCTTAGCTGAGGCCACGCAACAGCAGATTAATGTTTGCTTTAGTCAGTCAGTCTCTGTCGCTGCCCAGCATGTCCATAGATTACGCTCTATTCAGAGATTTTTTCCATACCGGCTTTATCTTGGAGGTAAACTTAGGCTCGCTTCTAACCTTTCTACACATTTTTTATGTTAACTTAACTTAACTGATTTAACTGTTAATGAGGAAAAATCTTAACCATATGTTAAATTGATTCAAGTCTATACAGTTTTCACTTTGAATGACTCTTCGGGATTTTTTGGCTTACCATCCCATAACCGTACCTTAAACCGCACCGTTCCGTACCGTAACCCTCAGCTACCGCTACCCCATCCTCAGCCCACCTCAAGAGTGAAAATTTACCACAATCATATGTACATGTAACAGGTTATATCCGCGTAAAGGGTAGGGGCCTGGCGCCGACCGGGGGTCTGGGGGCCGGTCCCATATTGTCCGATCCGGGGGCCCCAATAATAGGGAGGGGTTGTGCACTAAAACGCTCAAAAATCGCCATTTTTCTGCTAAAAATTGTCAATTATCGCGATTTTGTGTTCATATTCAACTAAAAAGTGCTGTTTACCAGTCGATTTTAGCAAGTTTAGTGTCTTAAATTCTGAAAAAAACTAAAAAAATTGCTCAAAAATACCTGCCGCATACATACAACAGGTCATCCGCCGATGGGGGAGGGGGGTCTGGCGCCGGCCGGGGGGGTCTAAGCCAAAAATTTTGCGAGGGGGGTAGGGCACTAAAAACGCTCAAAAATCGAAAAAATCGCAATTTTTGGGCTAAAAATCGCCAAAAATCGCTAATTTGGGCTGAAATACAGCTAAAAAGTGCTGTTTTGCAGGCGATCCAGAGGGGGGTATGAACGACCGAGGGGGTGGTATTGGCCGGCGAGGGGAGGGGGTTTACCCCCCATACCCCCGGCCCATGTATGTCAAAGACCAATTCAGTCAAAAGCATAAACAAATTTGCATAACTCTTTCAGACGCCAACATCCATGAACACAGTGTCCGTGCAACCTCCCCAACCGTGGGTGGTGAACAAACTGCAATACGATGGACTTTTCGTCCAACTGGACACTGACCACGATGGTTTGGTGTCTGGCAACGACGTCAAGACCATTCTAATGTCCAGTGGCCTCGGTCAGAACTACCTGGCCCATATTTGGTCTTTGGTCGACCTGAACAAGAGCGGAATGCTGAACGCAGAACAGTTCGCATTGGCGTAGGTTTTAGTATTGGCTCTTTTTTCCAATAAACACGCCGGCACAGTTGGTGTAGTGGTTTAGGCCGCAAAGCCACTGTGCGCGACATCGTGCGCTCATCCTCTCGGCGCGGCAAGTTTCTTGCCGCAAAGAGTTGGTGGTCGGCACAAAGCCCAACCCAGGCCACCGAAAGCTGGTGACAGCGAGTAGATAAATGGGAACCAACTAGAGCTGCCTAAGCACCTAAAGCTACAATAGCAACCACACATGTGTTGGGACATAGGGAACGGGGACAGCTACACTGAAACCCGGGGAACGGGGACAGCTACACTGAAACCCGCCCAGACTGACACCGAGCATGTGTTTAGGCTAGTAGGGAAGGAAGGGCAGGATGTCGGTGTGCGTGATGGGCCCGCAGGGGCTACAACAATCCATCCATACATAAACACACAGTCAGATGAAGGTTTTCAATCTAGAGGTAGCAAGAGGAAAACACTATATAAGGGCTTACTGATTAGGTAGCGAGGTAGGAGAAGATAACAAAAATAGTTTAGAATGCACCTGATTCAGCAGAAGAAAGAAGTAAACATCGACCCACCGCCCACTCTGCCACCAGACCTAATTCCTCCCAGTTTTCGGCCGGCCCCTGCCGGCATGACTGATATGGCAACTAGCACTCAGGTAGACCTGAATGCCTTTCTTCCATCTAGCTTAACTGCAATGACACCTTTTCGAAGTTGCTGTGAGCTTGGCTGACTAGAGTTTGTATCAGCTAGGTTTTAGCTAGTGATGTAAAAATTGATTTAATTCTAATTGAAATTCGGATAGTTGGTCCGTTATATTTTAGTTAATTTAATTTAAATTCAAAGGTTGGGGTATAATTGAATTGAAATTATAATCTGAGTACATAATTTAATTGTTATTGAATTGAAATTTTGAAATCCATAATTTTACGTCACTACTTTTAGCTAAGGTGATTCATTTGACTATGAAAAGTCATAAGTACTACTAACATTGTCAAGCTCACTTCGACATTCAAGAGGCTTGCAATTCAGTTAGCAAGATGGAAGAATTAGCGCATTGGTGTACGTTTCGGTCGCACCGCTTTATGTAAATTTTTGTTTAGGAACTGGAGCCGGCCGCAGGCACTGGCGGCGCGGTAACTCCTAGCGGTTCAAAAGAGATTGACTCTTTATCGGTGGAGATAGAACGATTCGGCCTAGAGAAACGGGATTTAGAGTCAACGGTAGTACAACTGGAAGCCGATATGAAAGTTAAACAATCGGAGATAAAAAATCTAGAGGTGTTTTTTGTAGGTTTTGTACTGATAGAAATGTATACTTTAAATGGTTTAGGTTGAATTGACAACCTTGGACTCGACTGTGAAACAGCTGGAGAGACAAAAAGGCGAGGCTGGTCGACGACTGAACGACTTGGACATTGAGGTAAAAAAGCTCATTACTTCTGTTTTATAGGGTTTTACATTTACAAAAGTGATAACACTTCTTTCTGCTGCCATTTTCGCAAATTTTTATCCAAATTAGCTGAAATTTTGTGTGTTCAAATTTGGTGCACCAGCCTTGACGCAATTCTAGGAAATTGACGAATGTTAAGGAGGCTGGCGGACCTAGTGTCTCTTCCTGAGAAAATGCTATCATTATTGGGACACCCTGCACAAAAATTTGCATATTGCGTACCTACAGTACCTGTTTAGCGCGACAATCTCCAGAAGACGCTGTCAGAAATGCTACAGAAACTGTCCAACGAGACTCACCAAGTGGATTCTCTAAAAACCGAGTTAGACTCCGCCTCCCAGTCTGCCAGAGTAGGCGGCCTCACGTGTCTCCGATCTCTTCGCTGATTGGTCGACTTTGTAGGAGCAGGAAAACGAACTAAACAACAAACGCGCCGAGCTCCAGATGCTGAGAGAGGAGGAGAATCGACTCGAGGTCAGTCTCCAGAACGAAAAGGCCAACTTGGACACGGTCGCACAACAGTACGGCGGAGTGGAGCGTCAAATACAACACGTAGTTGTTTTGGCGGGAAATTCAAATTCGCCTCTGCTCTTTAGACCGACGCCACGATGGCCCAACTTAGCGAACACACCAAGAGTCTAGAGGAAAAGCTGGCAAAACTGGAACAAATCGTGGCCAGCGGGGATGTAACTGAACTGCTAAGAAATGAAGCTTTCCTACTGGCGCCCGTACAGCCGTTTAATATGGTAACACTCTCTATTAGTGCAAAAATTTGCATAAAGCTCCCGCTTCTCAATAGCTTGCGCTAGTAGTGGTTTTTTGTTTGTTTAGAAGGCCACACCAGACATCATAACACAGCCGGCCACCCCGCGCAACGATTCCCGAACTGCCGGACAGTTCGACTATCAGATACTCTCGCAGCAAAGCAGCGCCTCTTCCTTTTCTGCTTACTATGTTAGTAGTTTATAGTCCTTTTTTGTTTTCTTTTGCTTTGCACAGAAGTTTTCGCGAAATTTCTGTACTACAGTTTGCCGGGTTTTTAGGATACAGTGCCAATAGGCGAGGAAAGCGGTTTGTCCCAAGTCTCGTCGTGGACTTCGCCCCCCAATCACTCGACGCCCCGGGGCGTGGGCGCAGAGCAGTATAAAAGCGGTACGTACAGACAGGTTGCACAAAAAAGCGGAGTTTGCTTCCAGCTTTAGTTTGAGCATAACGATCTTTTGGGTTTCGGTCTCAAATTAAAGAGCGCCTATCGATTAGTTGGTGGCCGGTCAAACAGAAAGCTCTGAGTCGGGTACTGTAACGGTCTAAAGAGAGCAAGTTCACTGTAATTTCGTTGTTTTCAGTTTTTTTATGTTTTTATTATGGCGTTTGCCACAGATTCGGAATGGAAGGTGTATGCTAAGTTTGGAGAAAGCTCTGCAAAGATTACATAATCGTAAGAGAGGAGAGGGTCCACCAAATCATTACAATTTACTACGGTTGGGGAGGAGGGGAATTGGCGATTTTATTACGTAATTTTTAAGGTGCAGGAATCACTGAAGTGGCCATGAATCGTCATTTTTCTTAGAATTGTACGCAAAAATCTCGGCTCCAGCTCTCCAATTGAAATTACGGCGGTAGCCAAATTATTACATCATTACGCGGAGGGAGGGGTCACGAAATTATTACGAGCGATTATTAGGGGAGGGAGTAACGAAATGGACCGTGCAGGTCTGATCGTAGGGCTGTACATCGTATGGCGCCCGCCAGATCGGATCGGATAGGGGAGGGAGATGAGATCCTTCAGGAAAAGGCCCCAAGCAAAATCCTAGTCAACCAGTGGGTACCATACATGTCATCCGCCGAAGGGCGGTTGGGTATCTGGGGTCCGAGCCCAACTTCTAGGGACGAGAGGTGGGTACTGAAAAACGCTCAAAAATTACAAAAAATCGCACTTTTTCGACTAAAAATCGCTAATTTGGGCTAAAATACAGCTAAAAAGTGCTGTTCTATAGGCGATTTTGGCAATTTTTATGTCTGAAATTGCAAAAAAACAATACAAAAATTTGCTCATAAAATTACTTGCCTGAAAATTTGGAGGGGTCCCCATCCGGGGGGGGGTCTGGGCTAAGTGGGGTGGAGGACAGACCCCTGTTACATGTATTAATCGATCGGTCTTGGTGCGCTCTTTCATTGGAGACCGAACGTTAAATGTTCGGTGTGCTCAAACTAAAGGCGGAAGAAAATTACGCTTTTTTCGGCTAACTTGTATTTTAGTGTTTGTGTGACATTGTTTTCCGTTTTAGCTGCAGATCCGTTCGCACCGGCGGGCGCAGACCCGTTCGCCAATGCCGACCCGTTTGCCAATACGGCGCCCGCCGACTTTGTGGACCCGTTTGGAACGGCGGCAGGCGCCGATCCTTTTGCTGGTGGGGGAGCACCGGCCACTAATAGCGATCCGTTTGGTGGCGGAAGCAACGTATGTAGCACCGTTTTATGCAAATTTTGTTTTCCTTTTTCCTCTGTCTGTTGTGACCGTCCTCCTGTGTACGTTTGTAGGCCGATCCGTTTGCCCCTCAACCACCCTCGGCTGGAAGTCCAAAGAAAGCACCCCCGCGCCCGGCACCCCCGAAGAATAGACCGGTTACGCCGAAACAACCATCCGATCCGTTTGGGGCCGCCCCTGGGTACGCTTGTTTTGCCCTGGATGGGTTAGAATAGAACAAAACACAACAGAATAGAACAGAACAGAACAGAGTAGAACAAACCCGAACAGAAAAAGGGAATAAAACAGCACAGAACAGAGTAGAACAAAACTGAACAGAAAAAGGGGAACACAACACAACAGAACAGAACAGAATGGAACGGAATAGAACAGAGCAAAGCTGAACAGAAAAAAGGCACTGAACAGAATAGAACTGAACAAAATGGAACGAAACAGAATAAGAATGGAGCAGAATAAATCAGAACAGAACAAAAACAGGGTTCGTGCGTGACGTGGAAAGTTAGGGAGTCGTGGAAAAGTCAGGGAATCAGGGAAAAGTCAGGGAATTTGTTGTCTGGTCAGGGAAAAATTTGATAGCAGGGGCAAAGGGGGGCTGAGGGGGTGTGCCTCCCTCAGGCTCTGACCTACCCCCTCAGTCGGCCGCTACACCCCCTCAGGAATTTTTAGGAAGAATTTTGTATAGAAAATTATGATAAAAATATGCCTGGATTAGGTGTAAACGGGCTCAGAATAGCTTATTTTGGCTTATTTTAATGAAAAATAAGCAAAAAACCCTTGATTTTAGTAAAAAGTCGGACTTTTTGGCTTACCACCCCCTCACCCCCTCCTACCCCTCTCAGCCCCCCTCAGGAATTGAAAATTCTACCCCCTCCATCAGCCGAAATGCTAGCTCATGTCTGGTCCTGTCAGAACTTTCCACAACAAGAACAGAATAAAACAGAACGAAACTCAGCCGAACGGAACAGAACAGAACAAAACAAAATGTAACAAAACAGAACAGAATAGAACAGAACGGAACAGAACAACATGTAACAAAACAGAACAGAATAGAACAAAGCCGAACAGAATAGAACAAAACCGAACAGAATAGAAAACAGAAAAGAACAGAATAAAGCGAAGAGAACTGAGCAAAACAGAGGTAAGAGGAACAACAGAACAGAAGAAAAATACATAACGCAGAACATACAGACAGTCTGTCCTGTCCTGGTTTGTTTGCAGTTTCTCAAGAAATTATTTCAGAGGAACATCGTCAGCTGATCCGTTTGCGGCGTCTGCCACAGATAACGCTGGATTTGCTAACTTTGCCGACTTTTCAAAGTTTTCTTAGTCATCGTTGCTTAATGCAGTATGAAAGCTTAACTGTGTTAGGTAGGGTGGTGCAATTGTGATTCTAATCCGTTTTTGGCTTGTATTCTTTGTATGTCTGTTGTGGTTCCTTTTGATATCGTATTCCTAACTTCTTCACACCCAAAAAGCTACCGGATTTCTTTGTAAATATGCTCATGGGCTAGTTTTAGGCTTTGGCATTTTTTGCCCTCCACATTGAAACCGAAAATAAGCCAATATGCTTATTTATGGAAGCTTTATTTTAGCCTTTTTCAGTCAAATACAATAGCATAGAGGTAAATGCAACCGTCCAGTCCAGTGCTGTTTGTCATTTTGACTTACTGTTTCGATTTCCCCGATTTTGCCTTGTTTTTCGTAATCTTTTCAATTGTTTTAACGCATTTTTTGCTTGTCAAAACTGTCAATTCACGTCCTCCAGACACCTAATGATGAAACCAAAATTAAGACCAAGTAGGTATATTTTTGTGGGCCTATTTTCGGAAAATCCCGGTAGTTCTGAAATTGTAGAAGAATTAGAATTATCACGAATTGATATCGAAAGACTCTATTATTTTGTGTTATTGATGCGGTTGTTTATTTATTCTGTCAGAATAGCAAGTGTCTGGTAAACTGTACGACAGAATGGAAAGTCCTATATAGCTGAAATAGTATACGTGCCATTTGATAGCATTGCTATTTCGGCTCATGTCGCTTAGCAACAGTACTTTCTGCCGGTGTAGCCGCTTTTATCCGATTTAAAATCACCAAATTTGAAAGGGAATTATATGTAAAAAGACTTCTAGTAATAACACTGCGCAGTTATTTTTTATGCGTACGTTTGGAAAATACAACAGTGGCCATCTCAAGTATCAATTTTTCTGCCATTACTGGGTATTTTTGTCTTGCAAACAAGCGATCTTTAGACGATTTTCAGTCCTTCCAATGTCTGCGAGCTTATTATCAAAGAAAATCGTTAACTAAGGGACTTTATTTTACATTGGAGTTAGGCTGCGTAATATGTCAAGTCTGGTGACTTGTGGAAGGGCGCTACTATTAGAGCGTGCGCTTTTATTAAAAGTTTTGCAGTAATTAGGTTTTACGAATTCTCACATTTCTTGCAGTGCGGGTTTGTATATCCAATTATACATATACAAATTTGTATAAATATACAAGTGTTTTCGATATACAGGGTGTGCCAAAAAAACAACCCAGCAGATTTTTTGCTGTAGCAACCGCAACTCTCAACTAGTGATGTAAAATTATAGAATTTGAATTTCAATTAAATTACAATTAAATTATGGGCTTAGTTTTTAATTTCAATTAAATTAAATTAAATTAATTGAAATAGTTTCCCATTATTTTCAATTACAATTATATTTTCAATTAAATTATGGAACCGTGGAAAATTTCAATTATACAAATTTTTCAATTATTTTTTCAATTTTTTTGAAAATTGTTGGATTTTTGCAGTTAAAAGACAGTGACCCAGGACTTAGAAAAATGTCCTAAGAGACACCTGATTAGCCTGCTGCATATAACCAGGCGAGCAAATTTTAAAAAGTTGCCTTTTAAAAACGTATAAAGTGGCATTCTGAGGGAAATTTACAGTTAGTTCATTATTTTATATATATCAGTACATAATCTAAAGGTTTTCAGCATTTTTGAGCAACATCACATCCTAGTTCCTTCGCCAAAAAGGGGTGTAAACCCACCATACATCCAAAAATCACTGTCTTGACCTTTATGAACTACAAAATAAAGAGCAGAGCATAAAATATTACAAAACAAAGTGAGGTCAGAACAAAGAGGTGGCAAACCCTAAATAGGTTTTTGTTTGAAGTCTCTAATACTGACGCATTTCCTCACATCCACCACAGGAAATAATTGAAAATATAATTGAAATTCCAGGCGAATTTCAATTAAATTACAATTAAATTATGACCCAACTTTTGAATTTCAATTAAATTAAATTAATTGAATTGAAATTAAAAACGAGCCAATTATGCGAATTTCAATTAGAATTAAATTAATTTTTTACATCACTACTCTCAACCGATTTGAATAAATATTTTTTTAATGAAAGATAAATAAATTCTTGAAAGATTGATGTACCGTTTATTAAGATAGCCTTCTTAGCTCCTGAGATATTTGTCCTCAAATTCAAAACAGAGATTTTGGCAATGAACAAGAGTGATAAAGAACAACCCAGCAGATTTTTTACTTTTGCAACCATGAATCTGAACCGATTTGAATGAACCCTTTTTTGAATGAAAGGTTGATAAATTCTTCAAAGATTGGTGCAATTTTTATTGAGATTCACAGTTTAGTTCTTGAGATATTTGCCTTCTAAGTCGAAACAGATTTTGGCAAAGAACAAGAGCGATTCCGTTGCATAAAGCAGATTCCTACTGCTGGGGGCTAATGATACTTTACTGTTGAAGTAAACCGAGTTTCTGTGTCACCTGCAAAGCCTCCAAGAGCCCTTAGCAGTAGCAGGAATCCGTTTTATTACGAAGTGCAGAATAATAAAAAAAATCCCTCTTGTTCACTGCCAAAATCACTGTTTTGATTTTGAGAGCCAATATCTCAGGAACTAAGCAGAGTACATTAATGAAAATTTCAGCAATCTTTTAAGAATTTATTTATCTTTCATTTAAAAAAGGATTCATTCAAATCGGTTGAGATTTGCGGTTGCTACAGCGAAAAATCTGCTGGGTTGTTTTTTTGGCACACCCTGTACATATACAAATGGACTACTGATGGAATATTTAAATTTAATGTACATATAGAAACAGTCTCGACATACAAATGGTTTGTATATTTCCCTGTTTGTATATTTTGCAGCAGCAAATTTAGCGTATTCTGGCTATTTTCTTGATGTAACTGACTTGTTTTCCTCATCATATTCAGCATTTATGAATTTTTAAGCAGTCTTTTCAATGTTTCCCCAAATATAACTAACAAAAGCGCAGAAGTGAAAAAGACTTTCTTCTCTCATGAAAATTACACTTTTTCGGGCAATATCTACTTTTTAGTGATATACAAAAATTATGCAATATTTCAGTTTTGTTTGTATATGTGACACATATACAAACCACTTTACATCTTTGTATTATATACACGTACAAATGAAGTAGGCATATACAGTATAGATAAAAAAAAATGTCCCATCGCTTTTTCGGCCTTCACTCAAACGTTTCGTTCTCAGTCACTTCTTTACCGATTTAGCTCAAATTTTCAGCAAAAATTAACAACATGGTTGGCTAAATATTTTACAAGTTTAGTGCCAAAATTCCGACTCATACTGGTGTTATGACCCGAAAACTAGGAATGAGGGTGGTCCACGCAAATTTAATTTTTTTCGGTAATACAAGGAGTACAGTCCAGAAACTTGCAGGAATGACTGGTGTTGCTATTGGGCATAACATACTAAGCGGGCAGCCCTGTAGCTCAAAGGGCACTAAAATGGGGGAATTTCAAAAACATGAGTGAAAATCCCATAGTTAAGAAATCTGCACCTTCTAGAATCAAAGCACTGAATCTGTTGTTAATCAACATAGATTGTAGCAGGAAGTTCGACAAATAAATGAACCTGATATTTAAGCTCAGTTCCACACCATAGTAACCATCCCTGCAGCGTTTTTTAAAAATTGAAAATCTTAAGAATCGTCATTTTGCCGGTTTTACGAAGAAAAGTCATATTTCGTCATGTTTTTGAAATTCCCCCATTTTAGTGCCCTTTGAGCTACAGGGCTGCCCGCTTAGTATGTTATGCCCAATAGCAACACCAATCATTCCTGCAAGTTTCAGGACTGTACTCCTTGTATTACCGAAAAAAATTAAATTTGCGTGGACCACCCTCATTCCTAGTTTTCGGGTCATAAAACCAGTATGAGTCGGAATTTTGGCACTAAACTTGCAGAATATTTAGCCAACCATGTTGTTAATTTTTGCTGAAAATTCGAGCCAAATCGGTAAAGAAGTGACTGAGAACGAAACGTTTGAGTGAAGGTCGAAAAAGCGATGGGACATTTTTTTTGATCTATACTGTATTTGTCCACGTTACTTTCTTGTACAAGCTTCTCGAAGATGGAAAGCCTAATAATAATCTTGAAAAGTGTTGGTTAGGTTAGTGGAGTGGAGGCAAAAATCCGTCTACGTTTGTTTCTCTGGCCCCGCCAGCAAACAGGTTATAAATCAAAGTTGACAGCGTCTTAGTTTAACGCCGTTACACTTTAGGCCGCGTTATATACAGTTTAAAATTGCTAACTTTTCAGCCTAAGAAACAGCTTTTTGTATCCAACTTTGAAATCGATTTTCTATAGAACAGTGGAACATTATTAACGAAGCAACGATGTCTGCAGAAGAAAAGGAAGGAATTGTAAGTAATAAGAACCGCTTTATTCAAATTTTTAGCAAAACCGTCGGGAATTATAGGGAGCTCTGGACAGGATAGAATTAAAGGCTCAGAGTCCTCACGAATTAATAGAATGGTTCGACGATTTTTACTACAAGTCCTACGAAGATGACATGGCTAGAATTCGCAAAAATGCGCCGGCGAACTTTAGAGAATTTGTGCGAAAATTCACCGAAAACGTCGTGCCTAAAGAGGCCAAAATCTTAGACATTTGCGCCGGCTCTGGTTTGGTATAATCGCCTTGATTCACTGTACCCTCCACCAATTTTAGTAGTTGTTTCAGTTTGGTTTGGAGCTACAGAAACTGGGATACTGTAATCTGAACGGTCATGATGGTTCCGTCCAGATGCTGAAAATGGCTGAAGCGCGAAAAATCTACAAAAAACTCTACCGGGAGATTTTGGTCGAAAATAAATCGTCGGAAACTATGCCAAAGCAGTTTTTCGACGTTTTAGTCGCTCTGGGCGCTTTCGGGTGAGGAAATTTGAATAAAGCGTATGTAAATAGAATCGTTTTGCATGTTTTTAGTTGTCCGCTTACTATGAATGGCAAGCATTTAGCTGGATTGGTTGAATTAATCAAGGTACAGAGAGTGTGTCGGAATTTATCTATCTACGGTTTTGTCTTTTGTAACATGTCTCTTCGTCAATCAATCAATTCGGCAGAAATTTTTATAAGACAACATGCACAAACAAATCCTGAGCATTTTTACTCTCAAACTTTCCTCAAAGGGTCGCGCAAAAGTTATGTAAGGGGCCGTCCATAAACGACGTCGTTCCAGAGGGGGGAGGGGGGTCGGCTGAAATGCGACGATAGACGACGCACCAAGAGGGGGCTAGCAAAAAACGACGTCGTATGTACAGCCCTTTTATCGGGAGGGGGTAAACCGAAAACGACGTCGCCGTAGGGGAGGGCAGGGGGTCCCCAAGAAACGACGCAAGGCGATTTTGGGGCAGGGGGGTCCGAAAAATCGGGATTTTGGAACGACGTCGTTTATGGACGGCCCCTAATATCATGAGGCGAGTGGCGTTCGTCAAATTATTACGTAATTAGGGGAGGCGGTCAGAATACTATTACAAGCGATTAACAGGGGAGGGGTCCGAAAATGGGTGAAAGCATCATTAAGTAATTGTTGCACGCCCCCCAAGTCTGCTACTTCAACAACTACGTATGTACTACTGTTGTTTGGTATTGGATTTTCCGTTTGTGTACATATGTGTATGTGTACACATGTGTATACACATTTACCTTCAAATGTGTATAGTAATTTGTGTATACACATTCAACAAAACAATGTGTATTTTTGTGTACATTTGTGTATGTGTATTGTACTGAAAATGGAAATTTTTTGGCAGATTTTCGGTCAGAAATGCTAGGAAAATCAAATCTCTCAATGTCTGCTGCTTGAAACCTTGGATAGCTTTGAAATCGAGTTACTTAGGCCATTTGAAGGATTTATGAGGATATCTACAGTTAATCACTGCAGCAAAAATATAGAAATTTTACGTTTCTGTTAGAAACTTTATCGACTTTTGCTGATCAAATACACATACACAAAAATACACATTTCAAGCACTGTTTGTGTATGGTAATGTGTATCTGAATTTTCAATGTGTATGTGTTACTGTTGTTTGGTATTGGATTTTCCGTTTGTGTATGTGTATGTGTATGTGTATGTGTATCAGGGTTGGGTAGCTGTTAAAAACACGTTATTAACACGTGTTATTAACACGTTAATAACACGTTATTAACATGAGGCTTGTAAATAATTCGAATTAGTGTAAAAAATTATTTTAAGCTTCCCGCAACTCGGGATGCATCCAGCGCTTCATAGACTGATTATTTACCGTACTTCTGCTAGTTATTGAGACCTTCAACAGTCTGACTACAAGCTTAGTATAGTAAACACATGGACGACTAAAAACTACTGGACACGAATCGACCCCAACGCCCGTTTCCACAGTAGGCCTACTTTCAAAAGACCGTATCTTTGGAACCGTTCGACCTACAATCAATATAAATACATCTTTAGAATCGCCACCGTGTGAGGAATCCAATTCCGTGCTCAAATCACTTCCATAGGGACCATATAAAAAGTTCATTTTTTTCCATGGCGCAAATTAGGATTACCAAGCAACGTTGCGCAGATTAGAATGCAAATTCAACCAGAGCTCAATCCCCTCTACAACTTTGGTCATGAAGCCCAAAACACTCCGACGCATCTGTAAGAAGTTATTCGCAAAAATCTATTTATTCATTGAACTTATAGAAACGGGCTGTAGTAATCCAGATGAGTGCGCTAATTGGAGTGATTGCACAGCAAACTGCCAATACAATAGGGCAGGGTCTCAATAACGAAGCAATTGTCGAGCAACACCCAGTATATTTTCAGGGAACATACTTTATATCACCACAGAAATACCATAAATAATAGCTCAGACACTGTACTATGAAAGCAGGACCATTTTAAAGGCATCTTTCCTTACAGTCAGCGACTACGTCCAAAGTTTGTTATCTTGGCTTGCGCACTGGGCTTAATACCAGAAATAAAGAAATAGTGAACTTCTTGACCAGGGTTTTGCACATGCAGTTGAAAAATTTAGTCAAGAATTCGGGTGAACGAGTGACTCTGCAGACAGGAAAGCTCAGACACGAGAATGTCCAGCAACTGGAAATCCTCTTCTAACAGCAACAAGACGGTTTCAACCATACATGTATTAGGGGGTTTGGGGGGCTGTTATTCCCTGCTGGAAAGGCCAACCCCCTCACCCCCCCGCGAGACAGGTTAAGGGACCCCTCTACCCGACCCATGAGAGTGATTCGGAATCTGGTCTTTTCAGTCGGTTACAGACCAGTGAATGATTTACTGTCTTCATAATGCTGTTGCACTGTTATGTTTCTATATAAAACTGCAATACCCTTTTAAATGATTACCTTATGGCCATGAAATAGTGTTTACTAGGCTTTTGCCATCCTGCTGGAGCAAATTCAGGCGTTTTTGAATTTTTAACAGGTTTTTATGTTAATAACACTGTTATTAACGTTATTAACACTGTTAATAACAGGTCTGAATTTTTAACTGTTAATTATACAACCCTGATGTGTATACACATTTACCTTCAAATTGTATGGTAATTTGTGTATACACATTCAACAAAACAATGTGTATTTTTGTGTATATTTGTGTATGTGTATTGTACTGAAAATGCAAATTTTTTGGTAGATTTTCAGTCAGAAATGGTAGCAAAATCAAATCTCTCAATGTCGGCCGCTTGAAACCTTCGATAGCTGTGAAATTGAGTTAACTTAGGCCATTTAAAGCCTTTATGAGGATATCTACTGTTTATTACTGCAGAAAACCATAGAAACTTTACTTGTGTGTTCGAAATTTTATCGACTTTTGCTGATCAAATACACATACACAAAAATACACATTTCGAGTAGTGTTTGTGTATGGTAATGTGTATCTGAATTTTCAATGTGTATGTGTATGTGTATGTGTATACACATTGAAAAACAATGTGTATTTTTGTGTATGGTAAATGTGTATGTGTATACACAAACAACAGTAGGTACGTAGGTAATGCACTTGCACTTGTTTACTTTGATGCCGCCATGAGGAAGTGGATAACTGGTGGTTGAAGTAAGAGACTCGGCTAAAGTTTCCAGAGTAAATATTCTGAGCAATATTGTGTATGCTGTGTTAAAATTTTTGCGCAATTGATCGACCAGCACGAAAGTTACAGCAAGACGTCGATCATAGATACCGTAAAACTTCTAATAATAGCGCTGCTCTAATATTTTTTTCGTGATTGCTTTTGGGGGCGCCAATTTGGGAGCGAGCGCGTTTACTGTTTCAATGCTACATTGGCCATCTCAAGTATCCTCATTTTTCTGAAAATACAGGCTATTTTTGTCTTCAACAGAAGCAATCTTTATATGAATTTTAGTCTGACTAATGTTTGCAAGCTTAATCAAAGAAAATTGTCTCAAAAGGACAGTATTCTACATGGGAAACATGTACAAAGCGTTGATGGTAGCGCGCGTGGGGGAGCGCTATCATTAGAGCGTGCGCGTTTATATTTTCGGCTGTCCGTAAAGGGCGCTACTATTGGAGCGGCGCTTTAATTAGAAGTTTTACGGTATAACCTTTTTGTACAATACTGCAAGAAAACTATATTTTTCAGCCGGGAGGACTTATGCTATTGGGTTTATTCAAGCCGCGCTATGACCAACAGTTCAGTGAACAGGTGTCGCTGTTGTCGCAGAGGTGTGCGCTGATTGGCGAAGAAACAGTAGACGACTATCTATGGGGCAGAAATAAACAGACCAACGAAATCGTTCATGAACCTGGAATTTTCTTGGCATTTCGCATTTTCTAGCATTTATGTGGATTTATGGCGTTAAATAAAATCTAATTCCTCACAGCATCCTCCCGCCACGAAAAAATCAGTAAGACTTTTTTGTAAGCAACACGTTAGTAATAGACGCGCCAATACGCCGTGTCGCGTCTTCCGCCTGCAATCACTCCTGCAAGATGTGTCGCGGCGTATTGGTGCGTAGATTACAAACCTGTCGCCCTGTAGAAGTGGCCGGGCGAGTTTTTTCTACATCAGACACCATACATGTAACATGCAGTCATGTCTCGTTAATCCGGACAAGTTGGGACCGGTCAATTTTGTCCGGATTAGCGAATATCCGGATTAACGAATCAAAGCTAAAACACTGTTTTTCGGGTCAAAATCCTAAATGACAGCTTTTTGTTAGGTGCATATCAGATTCTGCAGCTGTACCTCCTAATTAAAACCCAAAAACTTATTTCAGCTGATTATAGCTCCTAAAAAGGCAAAAATAATCACATTCTGACCAAACTAAAAGCATTATTCAATTGAAAATTCACACCTCAATTGAAAAATTGCGCATAGATTTTGTCCAAATTAACCAAATCCGGATTAACGAATCACTTTACCATACAAATTTCGAAGTTGGGACCCAAAATCGTCTGTCCGGATTAACGAGTCATATAACATGGGGGAAAATTGGGACCTGGCCTAATCTTGTCCGGAAGGCGAATATCCGGATTAACGAGGTCCGGATTAACGAGACATGACTGTATCAACCGCCGAAGTCGGGCAGACATGGGCTAGCCTTTCGGTTGAGGAGGGTATAATTTTCAATTCCGGAGGAGGGTTGAGATGGGTGAGGGTGTACTCTGGTTTGCCATGGGCTGTGAGCCTAAATTCGTAAGTTAGGAAAAAAACATCGAGTTACTTACTAGTTACGAGTTTAGTTAAAATAAAGTAGCAGAAATAAGGTCATTAATGCATTTAGTCGATTTGTTTTAGCTCTGTAGACCTCATTATGTTCAAAATGTTCACAAAATAACAGTATTTCTTATATGGTGTCGGTACCATAAACGGCGTTAAGTACCTGACTGTTATACAGTCGTGCATGTACTATACAGTAACACGGCAGTTTCGAGCGTTTTTTATTTTCCAACCCCTCTCCTAAAAGTTGGGCTCATCAGACTCCCCGGCCGGCGCCAGACCCCCAACCCCCCTCATCCCTTCGGCGGATGACCTGTTTCATGTACGTATGCGATTGACGTAAAAGTGGCCAAACCTAAAACAAGCCCATCCAATCCCATCACCTGGATTATTTGCGGAAACAGCCGGTAGGACGTTTTGTGTAAACAAACTTACGTTCCAGTCCGTTTGTTGCTGTAGTCAGCAGTAAAATACAGAAGAACAGAATGATCAGACGCATGTTATGAGAATTGAAAACAACTACGGTGTATGTCTTTCGAAATAGCGCTGCTTCTTTGGAACAGACAGCGTTCAGTACGGTACCACCAGCACAAAGCAGGGCCAAAGCTTAGGTTGTATTTTTTATTGTGTTTGTGTTTGGTGCTTGAGCTCGACCGACACGAATAGACCTATTTCTTTTACAGATTTTAAATAGTAGTCGTAGTTAGTAGTCTCTAAAAATCACCAAAAATAATTAGTAGTCTTAGTTAGTAGTCTCAAAATTTCTCGATTTTGAATATGTAGTCGTAGTTAGTAGTCAATTTGTAGTCAGCAAAATTTTGAACAAAATTACGACATTTTTAGGTTTAGAATATAAAACAAGAATTTGAAAATCTAAAATAGTGAAGCAAACAAGGGAGGGGTGGACATTTTAAGGAATATCATCTATTTTTCTACAAGGTGTGATGCTAAAAATGCCTATTAATTTCTACTATGAAAGTTATAAATTTAGGATTAGCTTCAAAATACGCGGTTATCTTGTTTACAGATTCAAAAGATATATTTTCGTTATTATTAAACTTATATTATTTTGCTTACCAAGAAACAAGCAAACATGCACTTTGCTTTGTTTACAAACGGTCAGAAATTCAATAAATATTCCCAAATATAACAGGACAATTGCTTTTGAATGACAAAAAAGTTGTCAAAACTAGTGAACAAGCTCAATTAACAAAAACCCACCGATAAAAAGGCACCATTTCCGTTTCTAAATGGCTAATGTGCATGATATGACCAAATAAATTCCAGAATTTGCTGACTACAAATTCACAAATTCAAAAGGTATTTTGTAGTCAATTTGTAGTCACTAAATCTGAATATGTAGTCTAATCAATTTGTAGTCTTGATGACGTCATAAAACCCCAAAAATTAGTAGTTAGTGGTTAGTAGTTAGTAGTCACTACAAAATAGGTCTAGACACGAAGGGAAACGGAATTTCGAAAGATCACATCACGCATTGCAGATATTAGTTGCTCGCTATATATTTTATTCAAATAACACTGCGAGCCGACAGACACTTTTGAATGGATCAGTTGAAATTGAGATAAAAATGAATTGCTTAGTAGTCTAAACCCTTGAGACACTCTCACGGGAGAGCAAACTTTAGACCCGCCAAGCAAAGGCTGCGGAGAAAAGAATTGTGGGCCGCGTGCTAAAAAATTTTAATCACTCACCGTACCGTATAGTGCTGTTTAATAGTACCCCCTATTTATAGTACCCCGGATACTATAAATGGCACTAAGTGCCGCACAGTCAGTGCAGTACATACTGTACATGCCAGTTGATCAAACCCGTTGATGGCCAGTACCGGAGTTTTCCACTTATAAGACCTGGTCTTATAACTGGAAAATGCCCAAATTTAGGGTCACTTTTTGGCGCCCTTTTGAAGACCATGGTCTTATAACTGGAAAATGTTATTTTACTGCAAAAAAGGATTTTTGGCCAATTGTTGAATTTGTTTTTCACCTAGATGGCTGTTCCAGACGTGCCTGACCAGTTTACGCTTGACTTGCAAAACTTTATTTGAAATTACGAAAAGAAAGGTTGTGTTGAAGCATAGCAGGTACTGTATTGTATTCAAAACAAAAATAAGAATCATGTTTTATCTATATTATGTACTTCTGCCTTTGTTTTCTCACGATGGACAGCTTTTGTTCACATTAAAAACAGTTAATTGTGTGCTAAAATCGGTCAATTAAACTAAGACCATGGTCTTTTAACTGGAAAATGGATGTCTATGAACCAAGTTTTCTGACCATCTATTTGAAGACCATGGTCTTATAACTGGAAACAAAAACCTATTTAAAGACCATGGTCTTCTAACTATGGTGGTCTTATAAAGCGGAAATCTCCGGTAGACAAATGGGCAGAGGTGCCGTTCCAGCTATTCATAGCAACGGACATCAACCCTTCATGAAATGTTTATTAACAAAATTCAGCAGCCTGTTCGGCCGGTCCGGTTTGGGTAACGTTCGGCGACTGTGGTGGTACCATATATGGTACCGGCACCTTATATGGTGTCGGTACCATAAACGGGGTTAAGTGCCTGACTGTTTAAAGAGAGCAAAACCTGCCGCTTTAGTTAGTATTTAGATAGGTTACGTAATAAGTCAAATAGGGCGTATCGCTCCAACGGCACATGTTGTTAAAGGTGTGCCTGCTCGCTGGGCGACAAACAAACTTCGACTTTTGACTGCGTTGTATTGGGTGTAGGCTGTCGATCGTGGTTATCTATATAGACTGCTTACAATAGCCGACTATCAGTTGTATACATAAGAGAAGCTTTGTGTGGCAAGCTGTATCATTTTCTGTTGAGCCGTTTTATGTGTGAGGTTAGAACTTTACCGAATGACTCCTCTGTCCTTTGCAGTTTTCTTCCTAATTGCAACTTGCGTGCAGAGCAGGCTATGTAAGCATTTTGACTGCTTACAATTACTTCAATCAAGCTTGGTGTAACTTTATAATTGAAGTTCGTTTGGTCAAGATTTATTTTGCTGATTTTTACTCTCTAAGAAAAGCTAAAGAGTAGCAAAAATCGACCAACTCTTTGAGTAAGAAACTTGCCCCGCCGAGAGGATGAACGCACGACCACGCGCACAGTGAGTAGGTAAATGGGAACCGACTGGATCTGCCTAAGCTCAGAAAGCCGCTCTTCAGTTTAAAAAGTTCAGAATCTTACTTTATCAAACGAATACTTCAGCCGTTTGATTTTCCCGCCTTTGATGTTTCTGTTTCATTTTCTCAACGGGGCCGAAACAGACTAGCTTAATAATCGGTCGGGACGAAAG
The DNA here is from genome assembly GCA_030248155.1 of Sabatieria punctata. Taxonomy (NCBI): domain Eukaryota; kingdom Metazoa; phylum Nematoda; class Chromadorea; order Araeolaimida; family Comesomatidae; genus Sabatieria; species Sabatieria punctata. The sequence goes on from JASANB010001282.1 coordinate 21,940, forward strand.
GGTCGGAACGCCTGATCGGGACGAAATGGTCTAATACTGTATTACGCAAATAATTAAATAATTTGAGGTATTTCAGTTTCTCACTCAGTTCCGTTTCTGAGGTTGTCATCAGGGCTGTCACAGGCTGAGACAGGTACGATTCTAACTTCCTTTCCTAGAACTTCTTGCATACTCTGTTCCAGTTGAAAAATTATTTTTAAATTTCGTGATAGTTTTGGCGGCCTCAAAAAAGTGGTGTGTTACAATGGGTTGTGAACTGTTACTCAACAGAACAGTTTGTGTTAGGATCAGATCCAAAACTCAAGTGCAACAATTCTACTCTACTAGCCGACTCTGTCAACGCTTTTTTAAAGGACATCGGCTACAATGGCGGCCTTGAAAATGAGAGTGCCTTTGAAAAGTTCTTGGAGAAAAAGTTAAAAGACAATATGTCAGCCGGTCTACCAAGCATGTGCAAGTACTTAGTCTTGGTTTGTGCTTATATCGACCTCTTGACGTGACACATAACATAACATAACATAACATAACATAACATAACATAACATAACATAACATAACATAACATAACATAACATAACATAACATAACATAACATAACATAACATAACATACATACATACATACATACATACATACATACATACATACATACATACATACATACATACATACATACATACATACATACATACATACATACATACATACATACATACATACATACATACATACACTTTCAGACACAGAAACGGCCAAAAAGCGTGCGACTGGCTTGGACCTGGATAGCTGCATTACTGAAATTGGTTTCCAAGCTGCCTTCCCAGATCTGGATCCCAAAGACGTCACCAGTTGGGCTTTAGAGTTTCGCACTGCGGGAGTGATCTGTCAACCCGGCAATATGGAGCTCTATATTCAGCAGTGGAAATGCATCAGCGATGTGTTTAACGCCCCAGACCGTGGCGACAAAATGGACAAGTGCTTAGGCGACGCCAAGCCTACTTCAGAATGCGAGTAAATTCCTTTTTGAAAACGTCTTTGCCATGTAGCTAATATAAAAAGGTGAGTAATCCTAGGCTTTATTTAAAATTGGGTGCGGGGATATTATCTTGGTTGCGGTACAAAAAGGGGGTCCTGGGCAGTAGTAAAAGGGATGAAGGGAAAGATGTTGCTGAGGTTGAAAGAAGTGAAAACGTATTAGTGTAAGCTTTTCAGCAGAGTGACCAAATTGACCTACTGCTTTGGTGAAGTGGTGAGTTCGTGTGGTGCAGCGGCTAAAGAGCTCGAGTGTCAACTGGAGAAAGCGGCCTGTATGATTCGGGAGGCGTTTCATTACTGCGATTACTATTGTAGTGGCGCAACGGTCTTGGTCACGTCTGTTCTGTCTTTCTGTTTGGCTTTAATTGTCGCATTCACCCAGTGATTGATACTCAGTCTTTATTCTGCAACCCATTCCTACACGTCCTATTTCCTATGTGCAACAGTGTTGGTCATATGACTATAAGACCGGTTTGACTTTTTGAATTTTGCCGAGTCGCCATTCCATTTCATCTATTTTCATACATGTCATCCGCCGATGGGGGGAGGGGGGGTTGGGGGGGGTCTGGCGCCGGCCGGGGGGGGGGGGTCTGAGCCAAAATTTTGGGGGAGGGGGTGGGCACTAAAAAACGCTCAAAAATCGAAAAAATCGCAATTTTTGGGCTAAAAATCGTCAAAAATCGCTAATTTGGGCTGAAATACAGCTAAAAAGTGCTGTTTTGCAGGCGATTTTGGCAATTTTTGTGTGTGAAATTGTAAAAAATTGCAAAAATTTGCTCGAAAATTTACTTGCCAGAAAAATCGGAGGGGGGGGGTCGGTGAAATCGTCTCGGGGGGGGGGGGGGGGGGGGACCCCCATGTGGGGGGGGGTCTGGCCTAAGTCGGGTGGGGGGCAGACCCCCCAGACCCCCCAGACCCCCCTGTTACATGTATGTCTATTTTCGTCCGAATCAAAACATTTTTCATAAATCATTATCATTGTTATCATTTCATTAAAAGCTTTTTGACTACGTGCTATATGTCCTATCCGAATTTTCAGACGTCATTTTTGAACACGAACCAGCCCAAATTTTCCAGGTTGACCAAACTACGTATACATCGGCTTAAAACCCTGAAGAGGTCAGCTATCTAGCACAACCGGTTAAAATCTGGCCGATTCTTACTTTCGGTCCAGGTGAAAAATTAGCTTTGTCAAAAATGAGGGTTGTTGTAGTAACTTTTTGTCCATTCGGATTAGGAGTAACCAACTGCTTTAACGCAGAAAGAGACACAAGGTCCGCAGCCTCCACAACTACTAAAACTTGTAATTTCTGTTAATTTTAAGCTCGGAATGCGTTTTAAACGCGTTTTTGAAGGCTAATTTTGCTAAATTTTCTTACCCTGGTTGGGCAGCGGCCCAACCAGGCACTTTCAAAATTTTACACCCCCCCTTTCCAAAATCCTGGATACGCCACTGCATATACATTGTGTGTGTTAGCGCGAAAAATTTCCAAAAATTTGTGAACAGACCTTAGTAATCTGCTGTTTCCGATGTCCTATCAAGAAGGATAATAGTGGAGGTAGTGTGATGGTAAAAGCAAACGACACATCTAATTGCAACTTCTACTTGGAATTGAAAGCCTCAGTTTACTACTAGGGCCAATAGCCAATAGCAAAAGCTCCCAACTTGTCCCAGAGAGTCCGGAACAACCCATGTCTTTCTACAGTATCCAGGCTTCAAAATACAGTATACCCCCTTGTCCCCCGCTTTCGGGGACATGTTTTCCTTGTTTCCCTCAGGATTTAGTCGTTTGACCACCCCCTCAGCCGAAGTGCTAGCGCTTGTCTGGATCCAAACATACAGTACAGTACAGTAGGTATGTTGTGTTGTTTGTGTCTATTTGCTGAGCGACAGGCAAACTTCGCTTTTTACCTGATCAGTTTCTGGTCCAGGCTGTCAATCCATTCATAGGTGTTGCCCATAATCCATATAGAATGCTTGTAACAACCCTCTATAACCTGTGCTCGCTCATGCGTTACGTAATAAAAGCATCGGTACGAAAGGTCAACAACCTTAGTAAAGAGAGCAAAACCTGTCGCATATTTGTTATTTGGATAGGTTTATGTATGTCAAATAAGGCCTGTCTCCCCAACGGCTCGTGTTCAGTTGTGTTGCGTTTGCTCGCTCAAGCAACAAACAAACTCCGAATGTGACTCAGTTTTCGGAGTTGGCTTTCAATCTGCCTACGTTATCTATACAGGCTGTCTACTATTAGAATCTGTCTGTCAGTGGTATATACAGGGTGTGCCAAAAAAAAACAACCCAGCAGATTTTTCGCTGTAGCAACCGCAAATCTCCATGGATTTCAATGAATCCTTTTTTAAACGAAAGATAAATAAATTCTTGAAAGATTGATGTAACGTGTATTAATGTACTCTGCTTACTTCCTGAGATATTTGTCCTCAAAATCAAAACAGAGATTTTGGCAGTGAACAAGAGGGATTTTTTATTATTCCGCTGCACTTTGTAATAAAACGGATTCCTGCTACTGCTGAGGGCTATTGGAGGCTTTACTGGTGACACACAAACTCGGTTCACTTCAACAGTAAAGTGTCATTAGCCACAGCAGTAGGAATCTGCTTAATTATGAAGTGCAACGGAATCGCTCTTGTTCTTTGCCAAAATCTGTTTCGACTTTGAAGGCAAATATCTCAAGAACTAAGCAGTGGATCTCAATAAAAATTGCACCAATCTTTGAAGAATTTATCAAGCTTTCATTCAAAAAGGATTCATTCAGATCGGTTCAGATTCATGGCTGCAAAAGTAAAAAAATCTGCTGGGTTGTGTTTATCACTCTTGTTCTCTGCCAAAATCTCTGTTTTGACTTTGAGGGCAAATATCTCAGAAACTAACAGACTATCTTAATAAACGTTACATCAATCTTTCAAGAATTTATTTATCTTTCATTTAAAAAAGGACTCATTCAAATCGGTTGAGATTTGCGGTTGCTATAGCAAAAAATCTGCTGGGTTGTTCTTTTTTGGCACACCCTGTATTTTCTGTTGAGCCGTTTCACGCGTGACGTCGGAAACGACTATATGACTCGTCTATCGTTTGCAGTTTTATTCGTATTAATTGCACCTTGTGTGCAGAGCAAGCAATGTAAGCGTTTTACCTGATTTAGAATTATTATTTCAAGCTAATCAAGTTCGTGTCACGAGAAAAGCAAGCAGCAAAAATCGTTTGGTCCACTTTTAAAGACTGATTGCCTTGTTGGTGCACCGCAAATTAAATCATAGAGTGGCCTAGGCGATTTACATAAATGGAGGTGCGTATTTCAGTTGATCATTCAAGCCCAATTCTGAGGTTGTCCTCTCATTTGCAGCCGGTTCAGAAAGGTATGATTCTACCACAGTACCATACATGTAACAGGGGGGTCTGGGGGTCTGCCCCCACCCGACTTAGGCCAGACTCCCCCGGATGGTGACCCCCCAGATGATTTCACCGACCCCCCCTCCGATTTTTCTGGCAAGTAAATTTTTGAGCAAATTTTTGCATTTTTTTTGCAGACACAAAACAGCACTTTTTAGCTGTATTTCAGCCCAAATTAGCGATTTTTGGCGATTTTTAGCGAAAAAATTGGGATTTTTGACCGTTTTTAGTGCCCTACCCCCTCCCAAAATTTTGGCTCATGCCCCTCGGCCGGCGCCAGACCCCCCAACCCCCCTCCACCTTCGGCGGATGACCTGTTAGGGACGGCGTCAAAATTGGGGTGGCAAATCTGCTGGCAGATCACAGATCAGCCAGCAGATCTGCCATGGCTGATTTGAATCAGCCAAGGCTAATTTGCCCTAGCAGACACTGATCTGCTCCTGTGCTATTGCTGGATCAGCCATCGGCTCTCTCAAGGGCCGAGCTTTTTGCCGTTTTTTTCTAGGCATTCAAATGGAAATGAGCAGTGCCGTCCTGTCCCTATAAACACGCTCAATTGCACTCACAGCCCCTACGATTGCTGCATGCAGAGTTTCATGTTAGTTCGCGCGTTGTGGATGTGCACTTGTGTTGAGCAACGATTTACGCTCAATTGATCGGTGCTATTAATGTTTCGGTGAAAATTTCCAGCATTGACCATCCATATTTACCATACCGGAAAATCCATAACTTGAAATCCCGCATTGGAATCACTCGCTGCCCCATTTGTCCGCCATACTCATTTACGTCTATTCTATGGCCAAGTTTCGCCGACATTTTGCGTTTTTTCTCAGGGATCAAAGAGGAGTGCGCGCACCAAAACTTCGGCTCAATTAATCAGCGTTCAAGAAACAAAAAACGAGTCATGGTGTGAAGTCTAAAAGTACTTAGTCTGAAACGTTAAGTAGAGTCTGCGTTAAATAGTTGGTGTTATTTAATTGTCATTGCCAACCGAAATCAGGCAGCCATCAGGCAGACATGTTAAGTGGGGGGTCGGCGGAATCGGCCGGCATGGTGTGCGTTGGACATCCCTATGGCACCAAAGTAAAACCCTAAAACAGTTCCGTCCAACTCCCTCTGGGTAGCCTGCAATGGCCATCCATGGTTCTCTCTGATGGGGGTCATTTTCCATAGTAAAACTCGAAAACACCCCTAACGGAAATGGGCGTTTCTCAGGGGGCCGAGTTAGTTGAGGCACGTGCTAGCCAGCGTTCGAAAGCTCACATCATGGGCTTTCAGAATCTGCAATAAAATTTATGGTGATTTTTGTTGTATCAAAAATAATCGATCGCAAAATATCGATTGATCACGATTTTATCAGTTTTCAGCATCTGTCTAAAGTAGCTACGAAGAAAATGGGATGACCAAATTGAGGTTTTCTGGTACGTCAAATTCATTGGCGACGCCCATTTACAGCTACGATCACTTGATCAATCGATGATCGATATTCGATCGATTATCGATTTTTTGCTCTGCAGATGACCCAACTACACAGGCTATGATGTTAGTGGTTTTCGGGCACGCTGATCTCAACCACGATGTCAGTTTAGAGCTATTATCGCGTTTTAATTCGATAATCGATATCGATTGATTATCGATTTTTTGCTGTGCAGATAAACAAAACACATAAGCTATAATCTCACTGGTTTTCAGGCATGCCGATTTCAACCATTATGTCGGTTTAGAGCTATCATCGCGTTTTAATTCGATAATCGATATCGATTGATTATTGATTTTTTTGCTGTGCAAATAAACAAAACACATAAGCTATAATATCAGTGGTTTTCGGGCATGCCGATTTCAACCATGATATTTTTTGAGCTATCATTGCAGTTTAGTTCGATTATCAATATCGATTGATTATCGATTTTTTTCTGTGCAAATGATCGAACCACACACACAGGCTATGTTTTTAGTGGTTTTCAGGCATGCCGATTTCAACCATTATGTCGGTTTAGAGCTATCATTGCAGTATAGTTCGATTATCAATATAGAATAGCGTTATAGGCTCCTGGCCCCTTCTAGTTTGTACATACGCTTTATGTACTACAAAACTCTGATTGCTTTGGAGCATGTAGTGTATGGTCCAAATATTTTAGAATAGATTGTTCTGAAGTCTTGCTTTCTCTTTGTGTTCTGCACCAAAACCCATTTTTATGTATGCGCCCTTCGATATACTTCCCGAGCCTAATTTTTTCCTATTGGAGTCCAGTTATTCTAAACACAGTTGGAATATTCAAAATGCCCATATATTGATTGATGCATTCACTATGGGTAAACGGACATCAGCTTAGCTACAACAAGTAATAGAAGAAAACGCATAAGGCGGAAGTTGTATTATTTCACCTATTCCACAAAAAAATCGATACTTGACAATCAATCGATATTGATAATCGAACTATACTGTGATGATAGCTCTAAAACGACATCATGGTTGAAATCGGAATGCCCAAAAACCACTAAAAACATAGCCTGTGTGGTTCGATCATTTGCACAGAAAAATCGATAATCAATCGATATCGATTATCAAACTAAAACGCGATGATACCTCTAAACCCCTGCTCTAAACCAACATAATAGTTGACATCGGCATACCCGAAAACCACTAACAATATAGCTTATGTGTTTTGATTATCTGCAGAGAAAAAAATCGATAATCAATCGATATCGATTATCGAACTAAAACGCGATGATACCTCTAAACCCCTGCTCTAAACCGACATAATAGTTGACATCGGCATACCTGAAAACCACTGACATTATAGCTTATGTGTTTTGTTTATCTGCAGAGCAAAAAATCGATAATCAATCGATATCGATAATCGATCGATCCGATCCGATCTGGCGGGGTCGTACATTGTACGGCCCTACGATCCAGACCTGCACGGTCCATTTCGTTACCCCTTATATCGTCATCTCGGACGTTTGCCCTTCTTTCACTGCCAAGCCACTCAAGCCAGACAAAAAAAAAAAAAAAAAAAAAAAACCCCGTTGGGCGCCAGGTACCCAGAGAGTGCCTGGCGTGGTGACGTCATGGTGCTGACAGCTCCAGCGGCCGCCCGGTCGAGGAGGAGTAAACGGGCGGTATAGGCCGTAATGCTGGTTTCTCAGACGGCTCCTGACGTCGTTGGATCTTCCCTCCAATGCGCGGCATGCTTTTAGGAGCGGCTTTCGGTGCAACGGCAGATCCAGTTGGTTCCATTTTACCTACTCCACTGTAACCAGTTTTCGGTGGCCTGGGTGGAGCGTTGTGCCGACGACCAACTCTTTTGCAGCAAGAAACTTGCCACGCCGAGAGGATGGAACCACTACAACCACTAGGGATGCAGCGGCCGCCGTGACTCAGAGGCAGCGAGTCCTACCCACTGTGAGCCACTGATGACGCGGCTCGATATCGATTTACTCAAATTATGACGCGATGATAAGCTCTAAACCGACATCGTGGTTGAAATCAGCATGCCCAAAAACCACCGACATTATAGCTTATGTGTTTTGTTTATCTACAGCAAAAATCGATAATCAATCGATATCGATTATCGAATTAAAACGCGATGATAGCTCTAAACCGACATCGTGGTTGAAATCAGCATGCCCAAAAACCACCGACATTATAGCTTATGTGTTTTGTTTATCTGCACAGCAAAAAATCGATAATCAATCGATACCGAATATCGAATTAAAACGCGATGATAGCTCTAAACCGACATCGTGGTTGAAATCAGCATGCTCAAAAACCACCGACATTATAGCTTATGTGTTTTGTTTATCTGCACAGCAAAAAATCGATAATCAATCGATATCGATTATCGAATTAAAACGCGATGATAGCTCTAAATCGACATCGTGGTTGAAATCAGCGTGTCCGAAAACCACAACATCATCGCCTGTGTAGTTGGGTCATCTGCAGAGCAAAATCGATAATCGATCGAATATCGATTGATCAAGTGATCGTAGCTGTAAATGGGCGTCGCCAATGAATTTGGCGTACCAAGAAAACTCGTACTATGGAAAATGGCCCCATCAGAGAGAACCATGGATGCTCCATTGCAAGGCTACCCAGAGGAGTTGGGACGGAACTGTTTTAGGGTTTACTTTGGGGCCATAGGGATGTCCACACTCACCACCATGCCGGCCGATTTCGCCGACCCCCCACTTAACATGTCTGCCCGATCTCGGTTGGTAATGACAATTAAGCATTTGCATATCCTAAAACTGCTAGTAATAGCGCTGCGCGTTTTTTAGTTTTCCGGTACCCGTATAGTGCTGTTTATGGTACCCCGGGTACTATATATGGCACTTAGGGTTTTGTGAAAATAAAATTGAATCCATTATAGTACCCGGGCACTATAATGGCACCTATGAAATCTGCTCTATAAGAAACTAACAATAGTATGTGAAGTTATTTGCTCAAATTACCGATTTGATGTAAAAAATAGGTTATGTACATGCATCAGAACCTCTATGATTGCATTATCTACTGTTTTTCTTCATACAAACAAGGTTTACCACCAAAAATACTGTGTTTTTCGCACATTTTGTATTTATAACAGCTCATTTCAGAATAAAAATCTGTCTCCATTTATAGTACCCGGGGTACTAATAAGCGGCACTTAGTGCCATTTATAGTACCCGGGGTACTATAAATAGGGGGGTACTATAAACAGCACTATACGGTAGGCATGCATCGTACTATCTACAGTATACGTACACTTACAATAGATACTATATACGTATACTGTAGATAAAAAATGTTCTATTGTTTTGACGTTTCGTTCTCATACAGTTCTTTGTCCATTTGGCTCAAATTTTCAGCAAAAATTAACAAACAAGACAACTAAACTGGTTTGGAGGAACTAACTCAAATGGGCACTAAAATTGGAAAATTTCAAAAGCAGGGCTAAATGTGACCTTTTTTTCCTTGAACTGGAAATTCCGGTCGACTTCCAATAAAATTACAGTTAAATTATGGGCCAACTTATAAATTTCAATTAAATTAAATCAATTGAAATTAATAACGGGCCAATTATGTGAATTTCAATTACAATTAAATTAATTTTTACATCACTACACAATTTGTACGTAGTAGTCAGTCGTCCTGTTAATTTTTTGCTGAAAATTTGAGCCAAATCGATAACGAACTGACCGAGGCGAAACGTTTGAGTGAAAGTGGTGGAAAATTTTTTACTACAGGGTAGGGTTTCCCACGCTAATTGTCCAACTAATTTGATTGTTAGCGGCTCTCAACTAAGTGGCGGAATTCAGCCAAATTCCTCAAACGTGGGGTACCATATGGTGCCACTAACCTAAGTACCGGTACCATATAAGGTGAGACTGAAACTACTAAAGACTACTAAAGATGGGGTGGTACCAGGGTTGTATATTTTTCCGAAAAAACCTCGGCCTGTTTTTTTCCAGTTTTTTCCGGTTTTTTTCCGGTTTTTTCCTAAATCGCGGAAAAAACTCCAGCCCAAGTTCTTAGTATCCTAGGCTGGTTTTATGATTCCTAACGCTTTCTAGCGCCTTCCTCAGTCTTGTTAGACCAGAAATACACGTGTTACATTGATATAAATCACGAAACAGGCATGAAACAGTGCCTGACAGGTTCCATGAATAACGCTATATGCAAATTTTCTTACAGCAGTTTGCATTTTTGTTTTTTCATGCCAAATTTGGTCTTTTTTGTTGTTTTTCTAACAGTTTTGAGTCAGCATGGCCTATTATACATAGCAAAAGTCCATTTTTTAAACGAAAAATGACGTAAATTATCTATTTTTAGCTTGAGTTTTTTTCCGCGATTTATGTTTTTTTCCGACCCTTAGGAAAAAAACCGGTTTTTTTTCGGAAAAAAAACAGTTTTTTTCCGGTGTTTTTTCCCACCTCACATCCCTGGGTGGTACTAAGATGTTGGGAGAGAATTGAGCTTCTATCGTTACAGGCACTGGCAACGCAATTCTGTCTGTCGGTCAACTGTACCTACAGTTCAGTGGAGCGGCCTACACACGTTTCTTGTGTCTTTCTTTGCCAGCCACGTTCCTTTTTGGTCTATTCAGTGGTCAACTGGTGACACTGGCTATCGCCTTTGACCGCCTCAAAGCATTCAATGAGCCAGTGGTCTACTTGAATAGTGAGAACCACGGACAAAACGCAGCCAAAGTGGTTGCATTGGCTGTTGTCTTTGCCTGTCTCAGCGTCTCTGCCTCCTTCTTCGGTGTAGACTTAAACGGCTTGCCGGTGACCTGCACTTTTTTGGGGCGAGTGCCAACCACAAATACGCGTTGTACATATTTTTCTTCAATTTAATCGTGTCTCCTAGCATTTTCTCTACGTATTTGCGCGCCCTGATTTGTATGCGTCGGCATAGCGACTGTGAGGAGGCACCCATAAAACAGCAGCTAAAAGCCGGGAGAACCATAAACGCTATTTTGAGTGTTTATTTCGTTTTCTGGGTGCTGCCCAATTTTGTGTACGGACTTGCTGTAGTAGCTGAATTGTCGCACTCTATTTTGGGTAAGATTACCCCAGTGGTGGGCATCGGTGGAGCTGTTAATTCGGCTCTAAATCCGCTTGTCTATGCTGCCCGTAGCACCAAAATGCGAAAATTTTTGCTTCATTTTTGTAAATGTAAGTCAGCAGCGCAAGTACAATCTGTTGAGTGAGATGTGAGCTTATACAGGGTGTGCCAAAAAAAAACAACCCAGCAGATTTTTCGCTGTAGCAACCGCAAATCTCAACAGATTTCAATGAATCCTTTTTTAAACGAAAGATAAATAAATTCTTGAAAGATTGATGTAACGTTTATTAATGTACTCTGCTTACTTCCTGAGATATTTGTCCTCAAAGTAAAAACAGAGATTTTGGCAGTGAACAAGAGGGATTTTTTATTATTCCGCTGCACTTTGTAATAAAACGGATTCCTGCTACTGCTGAGGGCTATTGGAGGCTTTACTGGTGACACACAAACTCGGTTCACTTCAACAGTAAAGTGTCATTAGCCCCAGCAGTAGGAATCTGCTTTATTATGAAGTGCAACGGAATCGCTCTTGTTCTTTGCCAAAATCTGTTTCGACTTTGAAGGCAAATATCTCAAGAACTAAGTAGTGGATCTCAATAAAAATTGCACCAATCTTTGAAGAATTTATCAAGCTTTCATTCAAAAAAGGATTCATTTAAATCGGTTCAGATTCATGGCTGCAACAGTAAAAAATTTGCTGGGTTGTGTTTATCACTCTTGTTCTCTGCCAAAATCTCTGTTTTGACTTTGAGGGCAAATATCTCAGGAACTAAGCAGACTATCTTAATAAACGTTACATCAATCTTTCAAGAATTTATTTGTCTTTCATTTAAAAAAGGACTCATTCAAATCGGTTGAGATTTGCGGTTGCTATAGCAAAAAATCTGCTGGGTTGTTTTTTTTTGGCACACCCTGTATAATATTAGGTTTCGGTGACTGGTATTGGAAAAGTTGGCGTTTTGAACTCTAGAAAACAGTGTACCGGTTTTTTTTCGTAAATAAGCGCATGGGTTTGTTTTAGGTTTTTGCACTTTTTGGCCCCTTGACATTTAAACATGAATAACCCATGAGCTTATTCACGGAAACTTCATTTTACCGCCTTTTTCAGTCAAATGCAATAGAACCAAGCTAAATGCAATCGATCAATATGTTGTTTGTCAATGAATAGTGATTTTGTCAATAGCATTGCATCTCGCATTCGCTGTTTCGCAGCCCTGAGTTATGCCTTCCGAATATACATGTAACAGTTTCAGTAAGGACGCTAAAATTCACCAGTTTAACCTGCGAAATAGCGTTTTAGAGCTAAAAACAAGCAAAAATGACAAAAAGGGCTTCCAAAAACCCCGATTTCTCTTAAATATCAGCAGTGGAAACGCGAAATTCGGTTTCCAAAGGCTTTTCAAGCGAATTTTAGGCTAAAAATTAGTGATTTCTGAGCCAGTTTGTTAGTACTGGAGCCACTACTAGTACTTGAATATTTCGGTCGGGGGGGGGGGGGCTCGTAACCTCATTCGGGGGGGTGTAGGCTGAGGGGGTTGGTCTTTCCAGCAGTGGGGTACCCCCAAACCCCCTAGTACGTGTATGCTTCCGAAATGAACTGACTCACCCGAATTGTTAGAGGTCAAATTTATCCTACGCCTAGGTACATCCCTAGTGGTTATTTGTGTGTTGGACTTGTTTTGGTGTTTTGGTTTGACTGGAACTAGACGACTTAAAGCCCAACTCAGGCCAGCGAATGCCAGTTATGGCAAGTTGATAAATGGGCACCACCGCGAAAAGGTGACAAATAATATATGCATGTGACGTATCTGTTTCGATTCGACATACCCTACTTAACTGGATGGAGAACCTACACTTTACTGTCCAAACTGGTTTTGAGCCAGTCAAGACAACGAAAACAACACAGGCTGAAGAGGCTCGATTTCACAACTTGCCGTTTTCCTAGAGATGAATCTGCTACAGATATTACTGTTCTACATTATTACTTTCGATCTCGGCTTGGGAGAAATCTGGTTTACCAGAATGGCTGAGCGATTCAAGTACGGTGGTGGCGGGGTTGACTGGACCACCGGAGGTGGCCGACACCCTTTGCGTCCCATAATAAAACATAAAAGCAAACATTCAGACGATTTCTTGCCGAAACTGGGAACGCCACAAAGTCAGTTTCTATCTTGCCGGATTTTCTGCAGACTGTACAGCTTGAATTTCAGAGAATTCCGCTGAATGTTTCCGGCATTGTGATGAAGAATACGAGCGCCAAATGTCTCAACTAGTTCAGATTCCAGTTCTCTATCCGTTCCTGTCGGCAATCGTTCTCAACTCAACCAATTTCAACAGACTGTGCACCAAAGTGCAACCAATGGTCAATCACTCATTGACACAGTGCGGTCTCAAATATTCGCAACTGCAATACCTGAGCTTACCACATGTCTTTCTGTGCTCCGACATCACCAACCTAGTCGCTGCAGTTAAGTCTTGCCCACGGCTAAACCAAGTTGAAAAATGTCTTAAAGGATGTCCAGTTTGGTTGGACAGAAACAACAAAAGCTTTGTGGACATGGACTCAGATTCCTGCTTGGCTTTCCCCTGCATAACGAATTGCACTCTGCACTGTGCCAAGCTGGCCACTCTAGTTGAAAGATATCACGGTTTCCTGGCTCAAAGATGGCTACTGCTCTACAAGAGGGTCAGTCGTTTTCCCATCGAATGCCAGCCATACTTGCCATTCACCTTTCACCTGAAGGAGCAGAATAAAACTGAAGTGATTTGCTCAGAGGACAAGAGAGCAGATACCACTTGCAAGTGCACCTTCGGCGTCGGTCAGATGAACCTGGAGTGCATTAGAAACTGCTACTTGCCTTGTGTCGGTGGTCATGCGAAGTCGAAAGGGGGCCGCATCGGGACCAAAGGCTACAGCTGCAATATCACTGACTGCAGCAGCGAAATAGGGGCCGCCTTGTTCAATGAAGACCTGGTGCTGTCGCAGCTGTTGGATGTGAGCCCAGTTGATGAGGACACAGTGCAACTGAAGCTGACAGACTTCGGAAAGCAACGGTTGTCTCTGCATTCAGGGACACCATTCAGCATTGGAGCTGCTTCATTTAAAACATATCCGAGGCTGGCTTCCCTTTCGGCAGGCCTGCCCTGCTGGGCCAGACAAAACAGACTTGAATCTGTGCAGAAGTTCACTCTTGATGACCAGCAGTCTCGAACGGTTCTGCAAGCGGCATTGCGAATTTCATATGAGCAAGACTCTATCTTTCTCCACTACAAATCAGAAAGCGCTCTGCTTCTTAGGTTTGAAGTGGCCAATCGGCTTTATAAACTTCTTCTCTATTCACCGAAAGTGATCGAACGATCTAAAAAACGCCCAGACATCTTCCTTCTGGACCACACACGATTGTTTGTCAATGTCTACAGTGAGCGAACGGTCCAGTTGGATGTATGGTGGACTTGTCCACGCCGTTGGAGGGCCCAACCTCGATCGTATGAACTTGTCTGTCTGATGGTTGATGTTGATCATTACAGTGCAGAGAACAGCAAGTATGGATGCGATATTGATACAGATACACTAATGATGGAAACAATAGGAGCTTGTGATCAGAGCACCTGGAATAGGTTTTACGACCTAGCCAAGTGGAAAATGGTTAGAAGCGTCTCTTGGCACAGAATGGAAACCACAGTTCAGCTGAGATTGGAGGAGTCTGCAGGGTACAAGCATTTGAGAGTTTACTGCAGACTGAGAGCGCACAACATCAACGGACCTGGACCTTGGTCTCAGTTGCTCTTTGCAAGGATAAAACCTCAGCCAAAGCTCTCATTGGCAACGTTTCTTGTGGAATCTAAAGAAGAGTGGGTTCTTTCTAGATACTATCTTTTCGCACAGTGCATGCTTGTTCTTTCAGCAACGGAGAATGGACATACGGAAGTTTGAATTTTCACTCAAATCATCTCTTTCCCGTCATCTCAAACAAACGTATTGGGGCTACCGTTGCGAATTAAAATTAAAATTAAATTAAATTGAAATTACTCCGAAGAGTAATTAAATGGCAAGTAAATTAAAATAAAATTAATCCTGAGGAAAATGTCGAAGCAAGTAAAAAGTAATAAAGATGAACGCCCCAAAATTACCTTACTACTATTACTCATGCTATGACCTCTCGTGGTAGGGCCGCGCAGGTGATGTGCTCTGTCTGCATACCGCAGATATACAGTACATAATGCTCCAGGGAGGG
Organism: Sabatieria punctata; assembly: GCA_030248155.1. Classification (NCBI taxonomy): domain Eukaryota; kingdom Metazoa; phylum Nematoda; class Chromadorea; order Araeolaimida; family Comesomatidae; genus Sabatieria; species Sabatieria punctata. The sequence continues at coordinate 37,172 of JASANB010001282.1, forward strand.
GAGGAGGAGGGGGGAGGAAAAAAAAAAGGAAAGGAAAGGGGAGGAGGGAGAGGAAAAGAAAGAAGAGGGAAAGGGGGGGGGGGAAAGAGGGGGGGAAAGGGGGGGGAAAAGAAAAAAGGAGGAGGGGGAGAAAAGAGGGAAAAGAAAAAAAGAGAGGGGAAAAAGGGAAGGGGGAGAGGGAAGAGGGGGAAGGGGAGAGAAGAAGAGAGGGGAAGGAGGGGGAAAAAAGAAAAGGGGAAGGAGAAAAGCCGGCCGTCTGCTAGTGGGCATGCGCCACAACCAGACAAAATACTTGCCGGTAGAGACAGAAATGGAACCAGTGGGTGTGTACGATTATCTATCTGGGTGACAGATGGATTGCAGTCACTCACCGAACAGTGGACGGTAGTCTTTGGTTGTCTGTAGTTGAAGTCAGTGAGAGAACTGAACCTGCCAGACCTATTTTGCAACTTTCCGCTGCTCCAAGCAACCTGCTGTTTTTCCCGCAATCATCAATGCTTCTGATGACAACTGTTGAGAATTCGGTCACAAAACTCTACAAAGCACTGATTGGTTCGGAACGCCCGTCAATCACAGAATTGAAGCTAGCCACACTGAACTGCGTTTCATGCCAAGGAATAGGCAAACGGCTGGCCTCGGCTGCAATTGCCGAAGCTCCTGGAGATCTTTTCGACGATTCGGAATGGATTGATGAGAAGGACGTGATTCTGGTTCATAGTGAAAATGGAATTTGGAAGATTTCTGTTGGAGTCAGATGTGGATGCCAACAAATAATTCCAGCGTCCAGATTCTCAATTAGACCAAGCTCCATGGCAGCAGCAGTGGAAACGGACAAGCGGCAACTTGTAGTTATTTCAGTTGTTGACAACTATACAATCATGTCATCGTATACTCTTTTGCCACCACATCAGCAGTTATTACAGCATCAGTTGAGCGGCTCACAATTTATGCGTCCCAAACTTGTAGCTATGGAGGAGTTGGGAGGCACGGATTTTAGACAGTTGGAATACTTACCAGCTTATACAGCTCAGATGGTGAAGCCTACCAAGTTTGTGGTGAGCAGAGTTTCAGTGAGCGACCAGGTGGAACGAGCTCTTCCATTTCAGTGTCTCTTCCCCAATGTGTCCCTTGCAGGTTTGGTCATGCGCTCTGCAACAACGGCTGAACTGCGCATAGCCGCCCTTTGGTCCAACGCAGACAAGTGCAAACATCTGTCACGACCCAAGTTGACCTTTGAACTGAAATACCGTTCCCAGACTGCACCAGTTGCGCCTGGTTTATGTCAAGGTGACACTTGTCCCTGCAGTCAGAATGGAACCTGTAGACGATGGAGTTCAGGAGTGGTCACTAACAGACTTGCAACTGCAGCCACACTGATAAACCTGCAGAGGGCTGCAGAATACCTTTTTCAGGTGTCGGCACTGCCAGACCTTGGAAACTTTGGCCCACTCTGGTTTGGAGAAAATCTCCAGCCCTGGAGCACTGTTGCCACTTTTTCTACTGACTATGAGGAGCCGGCTGTTAGGACAAGAATTTGGGTGCTTTCCACTGTGACACCTTTGATAATGGTTCTGCTTGCATTGGTTGCTTTCTTCTTTTTCTGGTACCAGAAGGAGTTCCACATCTATCAGCAGTTGCAGCGCTTGACCAGAGCACAGATCGAGTTGCTCAATCGTGATTCTACAAGATCCAACCGCCCCGAGCCTTTGGGTGGAGGTAACTTTGGTGAAGTTTACCTAGCCAAGTTGAAACTGAATGGCACTTACTGGGCCGGAATTTACTGGCCTACTAAGAGAAAGCTTCAGATCGATGCTGTTATCAAATGTCTGAAGCCAGCACTTGAAACAATTGCAAGAGCCGAACAAACTGAATGGTTCATGACAGAGGTTGCATTTCGTGACGAGTATACAATGTTAGCCAAGATGAAGCACAGAAACATCGTAAAAGCCTTGGGCATTTGTCTTCATTCCCGACCTGTAATGCTAGCTTTAGAGTATTTGAACGGAAGTTCACTGGAGAAGTATCTGATCAAACCTGAAACGCAGCAGGTTCTAACTGCTTCAGACTTGTACTCAATATCGTACGATGTGCTGGAAGGATGTCTGTATTTGGAAGAAATGCACATTATTCATCGTGATCTGGCAGCTAGAAACTGCTTGGTTCAGCTGCGTCGCGATGGAGACCGGCCTGACCTGGTCAAAATCACCGATTTTGGCGCAGCCAAGGAAATAGGACCAGCTGCTACAGAATATCAAGCCAGAAATGTTATGTTCCATAGGTGCTATACAGCGCCAGAGGGATTCAAGAAGCAGTGGACTCATAAATGCGATGTGTTTTCCTATGGGGTGTTACTCTGGGAGATTTGGAGTTGGGCAGCTAAACCGTACGAGCAATGCGCTTTTCATCAGCCAGGTCAATGTCAGGTGCTCGCACTGACTAGCGACATAACCGCCTGGATAGTGGACAGCCAAAAGAGCCTGAAAGACTGGTGTCGGCCGTGTGCTTCCAACTTCAACTTTTTTGACCTGGCAGATAAGCTGGCCGAGCTGATGGTGAATTGCTGGAAGTACCGGCCCGAAGATCGGTTCAGCTTTTCTCAAGTGCACACTTTTCTCAACAATCAAGAGACTAGGAAGGATATCAGACACAGATCACTGGTCAGTCAGCCTGATGAGCAGCGAAATCAAAACCTAGAGCCCACTCAAGTAGCAGAAGAATCTCCTGAAGCTGAACCTGTCATAGCCCTGGAAATAGATGAAGCATCAGTGGAGGTTGTTGAACCAGCATCAGGAGTTCCTAACCATTCAGCACCATCCAACATCGGGATCAGCAGTGAAGATGAGGACAACCACTCAAATACTAGGATCAATGTGGAAAACCTTGAGGCTCCAGAACCCGAAGAATCCATGTTCCCGGATACATCTTCAGACCCTACAACAGGCATCTACAGGGCACCGCAAGTGGCTGATGCAATTGAACCGGTGCAAGGTGTGTGGTCTGAAGGTTCGATTTTCTCTGTGCCTTCCTACGCGGTCAGTGCTAATCCCTTGCCTGTGCCTGTGCTAAGAAATGGAACAGTTTAATGGCGATCGTAATTAACATGCATTTTGCGAGAAAGTCAACTTAGCTATAAGGGAAGGTGTTTAAGCAACTTTTTTTCGCGGATCCGGCTGGTAGCCAAACATGTTAAAATAGATGTCAAACGAACACCAACAGTGCATGTTCGAACACCAGCGACCCCCTAGAACCGGTGCTGTATCCCCCCAAAGTTGGGTCGGTAACCCCTTTTCGGCCATTTTCTCGACATTTACTCAAACGATCACCATTCACTCGTTTTTCAAGAGTCAGAACAGGCGTGCACATGGTTGGATAGCCCTGACAGTTGCCTTTCAGACGCTGCACACAGCGCTTCCGGAACGTACCCGGTTAGCGAGATATTCTCCGAAAACTACGAAATTTAGCGAAATTCCGACTCGATTTTTTTCCGAAAAATCGCTGTAACTTCTGCCATATATGCGGGGTCAAGCTGATTTTTGCTAAAAAGATAAAACGCAAAATGCCAAACAAAATTAACCTATTTCGGAGGCAAGTTGTTGGGGTCAGGGGTGGGGTGTTTTGCAATTTGAAGCCAGTCAAAAAATATTTTTTTGCTCAGAATAAAAAACAAACACACAATTCTGGTGCAGTTTTACCCGCTGATTACGAATATGAACTCGGTTTGGCTGGATTCCTTTTGGTTCGGGAGAAATTTGCATACAAATCTTCGAGTGGCTGTATTTCTAAAGTGGCACTGCTCATTATTATGAGCAAGAACCATGCTAGAAAGCAGTTTTTCTTATGTAGTTTTTGATGCTGATTCTGAAGATAATCATATTTTTTATCTACGTTGAGCAGTTCTGAAGATATGGGCATTTTGAGAATTTGCGAACAAAACCTTTGCAGTTGGTATGCAAAGGTGGTTTGAAATGTTGCTCAATTCTGTCATATGCCAGATACGGAGCCATGGAATTAGCATCACCTAATGCAGTTTTTGCCGCTGATTATGAAAATTACCTCTATTTTTCAATCGGACGGGTTCTGAGTGAGTTACTTAGGCCTGGTGCCCTGTCATCCACATTATAAGAAATTTATTAAACAGGTGCCTGAAATAGCAACTGTTATATGCAGTTTTCTTCGCTGATTCAGAATATGACCTTATTTTTGCGCTACAATGACCTTGTCACGAGTTATAGACCTCTAAAGTTACTTCAATATCCATGCTTTCAGGAGGGGAGGAGGTGAAGTGAATTATCTGTTGCGGGGGAACTGGGGAGATTTTCGACCGCTGATTTATAAAATGACCTTACTTCTGCTCTACAAGCCTTTCCTTTTAAGATTCTGTCATATTCTTGTGAAAGAAGTGCAGAAAGTTGTATCTTAAAATCAATAGCTTGTAGAGCAGAAGTAAGGTCATTTTTGAAACCAGCGGTTCAAAATAGGTCGGATACACTATTTTTGATAGATAATCTTCACCAAGTGCCAAAACGCCAGACACCACTCCGAAAACATGAATATTAGTAACTTTAGAGGTGCATAACTGTAATGACAAAGTCATTGTAGCTCAAAAATAAGGTCCTTATTCGATCCGGCATATAACGTTGCTGTTTCACGCACCTGTTTGAAAAATAAAATTTCTTATAATAATGGTGTTTCAGAACTGCTTCCGTAAGATCATCTCATAGAAATTTGTCGATTGAAAAATAGAGGTAATTTTCATAATCGAAAAAAAACTGCATCCAAATGTGCTAATTCCCGTAACCATTGTCAGCATATGACGGAATTGATAACATTTCAAACCACCGTACACTCTAAACACCTAAAGTTTTATTTACCGCCAAATTCAAAAAATCTGCATGTCTTCAAACTGCTCAACGTAGATAAAAAACATGATTACATCTTCAGAATCAGCATCAAAAACTACATAAGAAAAACTGCTCTAGCAATGCCTTCATAATAATGAGCAATTTACTTTAATGCAGCCGCTCGAAGATTTGGATGCAAAAATTTCTCCCGAACCAAAAATTGAAGCCGAATTTTGTCAGCGGAATTAAAACTGCCACCCGAAATTGTGTGTTTTTATTCTGAGCAAAAAATATTTTTTGACTGACTCAAGTTAAAGTTTTGACAACAACGCCGAAATAGGTTAATTTTGTTTGGCATTTTGCGTTTTATCTTTTTAGCAAAAAATCAGCTTGATTTCCCGCATATATGGCAGAAGTTACAGCGATTTTTCGGAAAAAAAATCGGAGTAGGAATTTCGCTAAATTTCGTAGTTTTCGGAGAATATCTCGCTAACCGGGTACGTTCCGGAAGCGCTGTGTGCAGCGTCTGAAAGGCAACTGTCAGGGCTATCCAACCATGTGCACGCCTGTTCTGACTCTTGAAAAACGAGTGAATGGTGATCGTTTGAGTAAATGTCGAGAAAATGGCCGAAAAGGGGTTACCGACCCAACTTTGGGGGGATACAGCACCGGTTCTAGGGGGTCGCTGGTGTTCGAACATGCACTGTTGGTGTTCGTTTGACATCTATTTTAACATGTTTGGCTACCAGCCGGATCCGCGAAAAAAAGTTGCTTGAACATCCTAAGTTGACTTTCTCGCAAAATGCATGTTAAGATAGGTATATTAGACATTTGGCAATTAGATAGGTGATTGCTGTAGTTAATCTTTCATGTTTGCATTATTTTTGTCTTTACTCTCATGTTAGTCAATACCAATCCAGATGCATGATAGATAACTAGCCACTTACTGCTGAGTAGGGATGCAAATGGTATCCGGTATGATTTGGTATTTTCTAGGTATTCGGTATTATTTGGTATTTTTTATGCCAAATAATACCAAATATATTAAATAAATAAAGAATTAGCTTTTAAGCGATAAATCCTGCATATTTTGCGACTGTCTGCCATGCAAAGCTCTTCTGTTCAGAGTTTTCTCTTTATTTCTAATTTACTAACACATTTTGCAACTGTATACCATATCAGAGCTCTTCTTTTCAGAGTTTTCTCTAATTAACTAAAAGTTAAAGATGCAGATACGCAGAACAAGACGTCGCTTTACCGTTTCTGAGCAAGAAAAGAACAAAGAATTCTGACCAGTTTAGCTATAACGACCATTCATGGAAAATTCTTAAAAAGTGCAGATTGGTCTTAATGAACAATAATAACTGCTCCGCTTTATCGAGACCGAGCCTACATACCTAGATCAACTATTTTGTATCATTTGAGATAGAAAATTCCATCTGGTAACTTGAATTTGCATCCATACTGCTGAGTATACTATTGCTTTGCTACGCTACACTGCTATCTTCCAACTTTTGTTGCTCGGTTGAAAGAAAAATTAGAAAGGGGTGTTTGGTGGAAATTTTCTCAATCCTTGAATGTGGTAGTTTTTCACCAATAGCGTGGTGATTCAAGTACCGTGTAAATATATAATTGTAGTCCTACCGCCAATAATCCAATTATAAACGGACCGCGCAGCCAGAATTGATCGGCAGTCTAATCTCAGCTTCTAAACTTGCTTGTGCAAATTGGTTTACGGTACACAACTTTCTTCGTAGTTCTCTCTCTTTCTTCAGTCCATCAGTCATAAACGACTAATAGATGCCGAATATTACGTATTAACAAAACAAATACGGCTTTAACAAATTACGGCTACGACGTGAGAATGGCGAAACTAATATTTTTGTAGACTACAGCACGCTTTGTATTCGGAGTGCAAAGACCAAAGCCTCCAATTGTTAATGTTTTCGTTACTTTGCTTACTTTGATTCCGTTCAGTTGGCATAGCGAATAGTCTAGATAAGTAGAGATGTGTTTTAGGGCCGCATAATATGTCAATGTCTGGCGATTTGTCGGCCCGTTGCCCAAGTGGTAACAAAGAGTAAATCTAATAGTTACGTATCAAAGTTGAAATGCATAGTTGAAGACTTTTTAGCTTCTATAATATAATATTGGAATTATTGAGATAGCGCTACCTCACAGATGCGTTGTTTATTGTGTAATCGACTGGTCAGAAATGTATCGACAAGTTTTTGGCCACGCAGACTATTTCGACTGGAAAGAAAGGACGCCAACCACTTTTCTAGTCACGGTAATCTACCTACTTTTTCTTCCCCTCAGGCATTCGTACGGGCCGGGTGTAGTATATGTATAGCCTATGGAAAACTGCCACACTCAGAAAATTGTCATATGAAAACTTGTTTTTCTAAGCCTACGTCTAAGCCTAACACCTA